>JAJEJO010051713.1:33532-84632 GCA_020662805.1 Glaucomys volans
CTCTTTCTTCTATTAGTTGCAGGGTCTCTGACCTAATTCCTAGGTCTTTGATCCATTTTGAATTGAGTTTTCTGCATGGTGAGAAATACAGATTTAGTTTCATTTTGCTGCATATGGATTTCCAGTTTTCCCAGCACCATTTGTTGAAGAGGCTATCTTTTCTCCATTGTAAGTTTTTGGAGCCTTTGCCTAGTATGAGAAAACTGTATTTATGTGGGTTTGGCTCTGTGTCCTCTATTCCATACCATTGATCTACCTGCCTATTTTAATGCCAATCCCATGCTGTTTTTGTTACTATTGCTCTGTAGTATAGTTGAAGGTCTGATATTGTGATACCTTCTGCTCCACTCTTCTTGCTAAGAATTGCTTTAGCTATTCTGGGTCTCCTATTCCTCCAAATGAATTTCATGATTTCCAGCTATATTTTGGTGCGATCTGTTCCTGGGATTTTAGCACTTTTGTTAGTATGGCCATTTTGACGATATTAATTCTGCCTATCCAAGAACATGGGAGATCTTTCCATCTTCTAAGATTTTCTTGAATTGCTTTCTTTAATGTTCTCATTGTAGTTCTCATTGTAGAGGTCTTTCACCTCTTTTGTTAGATTGATTCCCAAGTTTTTTTTTTGAGGCTATTGTGAGTGGGGTAGTTTTCCTAATTTCTCTTTCAGAGGATTCATCACTTATAAATAAAAATGCAATAGGTTTATGAGCATTAATTTTTGTATTCTGCTACTTTACTGAATTCATTTATGAGTTCCTGAAGATTTCTGGTGGTATTTTTTGGATCCTCTAAATATAGAATCATGTCATCAGCAAATAGGATAGTTTGAGCTCTTCTTTTCCTATTCGAATCCCTTTAATTTCTTTGGTCTGTCTAATTGCTCTGGCTAGCACATCAATGACGATGTTCAATAGAAGTGGAGAAAGAGGGCAGCCCTGCATACTTCCAGTTTTCAACAGGAATGCTTTCAATTTTTCTCCATTTGGAATGATGTTGGCTGTAGGTTTAGCATAGATAGCCTTTACAATGTTTAAGAACGCTCCTACTATCCTTATTTTTTCTAGTGTTTTGTGCTTGAAGGGGTGCTGCATTTTTCAAATGCTTTCTCTGCATTTACTGAAATAATCATGTGGTTCTTAACTTAAGTCTGTTGATGTGATTAATTACATTTATTGATTTCTGGATGTTGAACCAACCTTGCATCCCTGGGATGAAACCCACTTGATCATGGTGCACTATCTTTTTAGTATGCTTTTGTATGTGATTTTTTTAAAGAATTTTTGCATCTATGTTCATTAGAGATATTGGTCTGAAATATTCTTTTCTTGATGTGTCATTGTCTGGTTTTGGTATGAGGGTTATATTGGCTCCATAGAATGAATTTAGAAGGGTTCCCTCCTCCTCTATTTCATGGAATACTTTGAGGAGTATTGGAATGAGCTCTTCTTTGAAGGTCTTGTAGAACTCGGCTGTGAATCCATCTGGTTCTGGACTTTTCTTTGTTGGTAGGCTTTTGATGACTTCTTCTATTTCATTGCTTGAAATTGATCTATTTAAATTATGAATATCCTCTAGATTCAATTTGGGTGGCTCATATGCCTCTAGGAACCTGTTGATATCCTTGAGATTTTCTATTTTGTTGGTGTATAAGTTTTCAAAATTGCTTCTAATTATGTTTTGTATTTCAATAGTGTATGTTTTGATATTTTCATGTTCATCATGAATTTTAGTAATTTGAGTTTTCTCTCTCCTTCTCTTCATTAGTGTGGCTAAAGGGTTTACCAATTTTGTTTATTTTTTCAAAGAACCAACTTTTTGTTTTGTCAAGTTTTTGAATTGTCTCTTTTGTTTCAATTTCATTGATTTCTGTCTGATTTTAATTATTTCCTCTCGTCTACTACTTTTGGTGATGAACTGTTCCTCTTTTTCTAGGGGTTTAAGCTGTAATGTGAGGTCATTGATTTGTTGACATTTCATTCTTTTATTGAATGCACTCCATGCAATGAATTTTCCTCTTAGCACTGCTTTCATAGTATCCCAGAGATTTTGATATGTTGTATCTTTGTTCCTGTTGACCTCCAAAAATTTTTTTATTTCCCCCCTCATGTCTTCTGTTATCCATGTATCATTCAACAGCATATTATTTAATCTCCAGGTGCTGGGGTAGTTTCTGGGTTTTTTTATGATTGATTTCTAATTTCATTCCATTATGGTCTGATAGAATACAAGGTAGTATCTCTATCTTTTTGTATTTGCTAAGAGTAGCTTTGTGGCATAATATATGGTCTCTTTTAGAAAAGGATCCATGAGCTGCTGAGAAGAAAGTGTGATGAATGCAATATTAATGATGAATGCAATATTCTATATATGTCTGTTAAGTCTAACAGCAATTGTGCTATTGAGTTCTAAGGTTTCTTTGTTCAATTTCTGCTTGGAAGATCTGTCCAATGGTGAGAGAGATGTGTTAAAGTCACCCAGTACTGTTGTGTTTTGATCTATTTGTTTCCTGGAATTAAGAAGGATTTGATTGACATACATGGATGTGCCATTGCTTGGGGCACAAATATTTATAATTGAAATGTCTTGCTGATTTATGCTTCCTTAAGCACTATGAAATGCCCTACTTTATCCCTTCTGACTAATTTTGGCTTGAAGTCCACTTTATCTGATATGAGGATGGAAACCCCTGCTTTTATACTGAGTTTGTGTGCCGGTATGTTTTTTCCCATCCTTTCACCTTGAGTCTGTGCATATCTTTTTCTATGAGATGTGTCTCTTGGAGGCAGCATATTTTGGGGACTTTCTTTTTAATCCAATCTGTCTGTACATCTTTTGATTGATGAATTTAGGCCCTTAACATTCAGGGTTGTTTTTGAGATATGATTTGTGTTCCCAGTCATTTTGGCTTATTTTTGGTTTTTAACTTCACTTGGTTTCTCCTTTATTTGGCTATTCCTTTAGGGTAATTCCTCCCTAAGGTGACTTACATTGTTGTTCTTCATTTCTACCTCATGGAATATTTTGTTTACAATGTTCTGTAGTGCTGGCTTTCTATTTATAAATTCTTCTTGCTTTTTTTTTTTATCATGGAAGGATTTTATTTCATATTCAAATCTGAAGGTAAGTTTTTCTGGGTATAAAATTCTTGGTTGGCATCCATTTTCTTTCAGAGCTTGAAATATGTTGCTCCAGGCCCTTCTTGCTTTTAGGGTCTGTGTTGAGAAATCTGTTGATAACTGTTTGGTTCCCCCCTGAATGTAATCTGATTTTTTCCTCTTGCAGCCTTTAAAATTCTATCTTCATTTTGTGTGTTAAGTACTTTCATTATAATGTGCCTTGGTGTTGATCTGCTGTAGTTTTGTACATTTGGTGTCCTGTAAGCCTCTTGTATTTGATTTTCCATTTCATTCTTCAGATGTGGGAAATTTTCTGATATTATTTCATTGAGTAGATTATTCATTCCTTTGGTTTGTATCTCTGTGCCTTCCTCAATCACAATAACTTTTAAATTTGGTCTTTTCATGATATCCCATAATTCTTATAGGTTCTGTTCATGATTTCTTACCACCTTCTCTCTTTGGTCAACTTTGTTTTCAAGATTCAATATTTTGTCTTCAGTGTCTGAGGTTCTGTCTTCCAGGTGATCTAGACTGTTGGTTATTCTGTCTATTGAGTTTTTAATTTGGTTCATTGTTTCCTTCATTTCCAGAAGTTCAGTTTGATTTGTTTTCAACATCTCTTTCTCTTTATTGAAATGATCTTTAACATTCTGTAACTGTTTGTTTAACTGTTCTTTTAACTGTTAATGGTGTGATCATTCATTGCCTGCATTTGCTCTCTAGTCACTTCATTTGCTTCTCTGATCATTTTAATTATGTACCCTGACCTCCCTTTCTGACATTTCTTCTGCACTGCTATCATTGGATTCTGTTGATGTAGTATCTAGGTTTGTTTCAGATACTTTCCTCCCCTCTTTTCTCATGTTGCCCCTGTATCTTCTCCTCTATCCATGAGAATCTGAGGTATTGTAGCTTCCCCCCTATAGGCTTCTGGTGTCCCAACAGGTTTCTAATACCTCACCTCCTAGTCTTCAGTAACACTAGATCATGGACTGGGGCCAGGGTAGGGTATGTCTGGGCCTCTGGGCTGGACCTCCTTGCAACTGACCCCATGCAGAAGTCCCATGGGAGCACTCAGAGCTGATGTACCAAGTGCAGAAATCTCAGGCCTCTGCACTGGAGTGAGTCTGATGTCTGCCTCTGTGCCTATCTCCCAGACCCAGAGGTCTCACAGGACTTGGCTTGGTGGATCCAAAACCTCTGAGCTGAGCCTCCCCAAGTAGGAAACTCAAGTGTCCACTGAGCCTGCTCACCACATGCCAAGGTCTCCCATATCTGGGCTGTGCCAGCTGCCCCCATGTGGAAATTCCACAGGAGCATATAGGGCCAATGTACCAGGTGCAGAGGTCTCAGGCCTCTGCACTGGGCTGAGCCTGATGTCTGTCTCTGTGCCTATCTCCCAGACCCAGAAGTCTCGTGGGACTTGGTTTTGTGGATCCCAAGCCTCTGCACTGAGCCTCTCCGAGTGGGAAACTCAAGAGTCCACTGCACCCACTCACCACACACTGAGGTCTCCCACTTAGCTGTCCCCACGTGGAAATTCCACAGGAGCACTTAGGGCTGACGTACCAGGTGCAGAGGTCTCAGGCCTCTTTGCTGGGTTCAGTCTGATGTCTGTCTCTGTGCCCATCTCCCAGACCCGGAGGTTCCACAGGACATGGCTTGGTGGATTCCAAGCCTCTGAGCTGAGCCTCCCTGAGTGGGAAACTCAAGTATCCACTGTACCCACTCACCACATGCCGAGGTCTCCCACTTTTGGGCTGTGCCAGCTGCCCCCACATGGAAATTCCACAGGAGCACATAGGGCCAATGTACCAGGTGCAGAGGTCTCAGGCCTCTGGGCTGGGCTGAGCCTGTTGTCTATCTCTGTGCCTCTCTCCAGGCTCTATTCCATCTTTGTGTGTCATGTTGGCTTGGTTCCTGGCTGGACTGGAGGGCCTGGGATACTCTCAGTGACATGCAAATTAAGGAGAATAATGAGGAGGTGGTGTGTTTTTAAAAATTCAAGGAAATTATGGAATACAGAGAGGCAGGCAGTCCTGCAGGATCTTGTGATTTGAAGGACCTTGACTGAGCCTCTTTCACAGACAGATGAAGAAACAGCTAGGCATACCCAGGTTCTCACACAGCCATGCCTCAAGTTCTGTGGATTCTGCTTTCAAGGTAGGAGAGAGATAAGGGATAAAGGAAAAGTCATGACATGGTTTGGATCTGGAATACTCCCCAAAGTCTTGAGTGCTAAATGCTTGGTTCCCAGTGCAGCAATGTGCCATGGTGGAGCATTTCAGAAGGTGATGGGATCATGAGTTTCTCTAACCTCATCCAGTAATTGATCCATAAAAGGATTCATAATTTTATGGAATTATGGGAAAGGTGGTAAAGAGTAGAGGGGCTAGAGCATAGTTGGAGGTAGGTAAATAGGGGCACATGCTGGAAGAGTGTTTCATGCCCTAACTTGCCCTCCCTATACTTCCCGGTCACCTTGAGGGGAGCAACTTTGCTCCACCATGCACTTCTGCCATGATGTTGTGCCTCACCTCAACCAGGAATCAAAGGATCCATGTGACTGTGGGTGGAAATCTCTTAAACTGTGAGCCAAAATATCTCTTTCCTTCATTATGTAATTTTTATCAGTTATTTTTTCTCTTGTGGTTTTAAATTTTTTATTCATGCATTGAAATTATATGGAATAGTGACTTTCATTATATATTCATACCTGCACACAGCATAAATTAGTCTACTGCATTCTTGTGTACCTCTCCTTCTCCCTTTTCCCTCCCCCTAATTCCATTTGTCTACTCTACTGGTCTCTCTTCTGTTTTCTGGAGTTCCTTTGTCTTTCTTTTTTTCCTCCTTAGCATCTACACGTAATTAAAAACATATAACACTTGACTTTCTGAATCTGGCTTATCTCATTTAGTCTGTTCTCCATTTCCATTAGTTTTCCTGCAAATGACATAATCCCATTTGTGTTTATAGCCAAGTAAAACTCCATTGGGTATGTATACTACATTTCTTTATCCAATAATCTGTTGATGGACACCTAGTTTAGTTCTGTAACTTGGTTATTGAGAAATATGCTACCATAAATATGGATATGCATATTCTGCTATATTTTGCTGACTAATTCTGTTGGATAAATACAGAGGATGGTATAGCTGAGTCACATATTGGTTTCATTCCTAATCTCTTCTCACAGCAACAAAAATCTGACAATACAAGTCAACTGCCTCAAACACTGCTGGGAACTTCAGCAAAGTTTCCTTTACTTCATAGTATTTATCCCAAATTGTAATTTGATTTTTCATGTGTATTCATTTGATTAGCATCTCTCTCCTTTAATCAAGGTGGAGCTTCTTAAGGGTAAGGATTCTGACTGGCTTGTAGTTAGTATTTGGCACAGGTCCTGAACTCAGCAGACATGCAGCCCAGCCAATCTACAGTGACACTGAGGTGAGGTCCACCTCCCTCCAATGCCAAGATAGACTGTCTCTGGACCTGACATGCTCCTCACCACTCACAACCATGAGGCCCACAGGAGTTGGTTACCCCCTCAGCCAGCTACCAAATCCTGGTTCCCCAAATTAGCAAGATCAACTTTTACCCAACGGAGAAGAATGGGCACTTAGCTAAGTTAGACAAATAATCTTGCTTGAATAATTTTTCCATAATCACAATTATGAATTGTGGAATTTGAACATGATACACAGATCATTCCAGAGCACTACTGTCTCTCTACACCAAGAGCAATTCACACAGACAGTGCAAGTGGAGACAGGGTCCCCATGGGAGGTACCACCTGGGCTACCATTATGAAAGGTAGGAAATACCATAATGATTGTGACTCTTATATCATTAACTTGGTAGAACACCTGTCCACTTACACTTATATCAACCTGATGTTTCATGAATGTTATCTGAGACTGAACTTTTACCTGAAGTAAATGAGAACAAGTAACCAGAAAAGCCATTCATATTGATAAGGATTGTATGTTTCTCTTATCTGTATGATTAATTTTATGTGGCTGAACTATCCTTATTTTTGTTATGTCCTAATTTGTGTCTATCTGCAACCAGAATAAAAGCTGGGCATTAATCATCTGAGTACTTACATATTTAGAACAGACCTTTTAAGGTATGTGGTGAGTGCTTCAATAACTGCATGTGTAGAGGAGAGGCCAGAGGTCATGGAGGCACTCCTCTGGCACATAATGCTCTCCTGCCCATGGGCAGCACAAATTGTGTAGGCAAATCTACTCATGTGTGAACATATTACCTTCTATGGAATTAAGTTCACAATTAACATGCCTCTCTTTACTTCTCTCTCTCTCTCTCTCTCTCTCTCTCTCTCTCTCTCTCTCTGTGTGTGTGTGTGTGTGTGTGTGTGTGTGATGACTTCTCCCTATGTTGCCTGGCTTTGAACTCTTGGACTCAAGCAATCCTGCTGCCTCAGTCTCTCAAACAGCTGGAACTACAGATGTTTGCAACCCTTCCTGGATAGAGCATGGCCTATTTGATTGCCCTGTGCAGAACAAGTATGTTTTCATAGGTTGGGGCACAGCACTGGATGCATTTTTCATCTCAATCAATGACTAACCTATCCTTGTTGATACAAATACCAACCAGTCAGACCAGGACCAGAGGTAAGAAGGACAGGTGGAAAGTCATATTAGCCTTAGTTATTGCATCATGTTAGCTAAATACATGATTTGAAGGAAGATGAAATTTCATTAGTTCCTTGGTGGTTTTATATCCCAAAAGTATAATAAGAATTTGGATTATGGTGAGATACTTATTGACAGCCTAGCCTTGGGACCTGCCTTGATCCCAGCTGGCTGGATTTGGTGGCCTGCCCACACAAGAAATAGACAAAACATGGAAAAAGGAGTATTGAACATGATGCAGTTTGATCAACCTTGGAGGAAGCAGTCAGATTTCTTCTCCTTACCTATCCCTTAGAAACAATTATAATTTATAGAAACAGAGGTCAGGTGATACACATGTGTAGATTCAGTTCACCTTAAGAGGGAGCAAACTGGAAAAAAGGGCAAGAAATACATGTATGCAGATTTAGTTAGTCTGTGTTAGTCCCAGGTAGGAGGAGACCACCACTCCCAGCCTCTTTGGTGCCCATCAGGGTGGGAGGTGGAAGCCCCACAGTCCCCCAACTTCTACTCTTGCCATGAGGAAGCCATTCCCAATTTCAGATGGAGTTGCTCCAAATTCAGTCTGTTTCAAGATTTTAAATAGTCAATAGGTATCTAATGACACTGTAATCTCTCCTTGTTTGAATGCATGTCATTATGGGAAGAGCTGCGGGAAGGGTTGATGAAGCATATCATTTGGCACATAGAAAGTAGAAAGAGAGAAGGAAGCACATAAGCAGAGTTTAAATGTGTTCTCATTCTGTTGTATTAAGGACTTGGAGGCTTTGTTACCCAATCCTCTGTTTCTCAGGCTAAATGGACAAAGAATTTGAGTCAGTGTTAAGATAATGAGCTGGTAGAATTTCCAAACACTCAGTCCTGGCATCACTCATATCAGGAATCTGCTGAGGGCCTCATAGGTGACAATTGTTCTTACAACCTTCCTCCTGACCCAGTTCCCAGGCTCTGCTCTCCACCCAAAATCACCTAATTATCAAAAAGCAGGAATTCATCTGCTCAGATACCTCTTGGCTTAATGAAAAATCAGGGATCATCTTTTTGGAGTTCTGGGTGCTGGGTGTGCTCTCTGTGGTGACATCTGCCATGACATGGGTGGGTATGGATTTGTGGTTCACTGGGCCATGCAGGCTGCCATTCTGCTCTTCTGTCCTTTCACACCCATTGACCATGGACATGCATTATTTTCAGAAATAGAGTCCATGCTTTGCTCAAAACTCTAACTTGTTGGCTACTCCAGGAGTCTCTTAATGGCTCCACCAGAAGTAGCCTGGATTGGCATTACTCAATGCATTCATCAGCTTCATCTTTTCCATGCCCACTTCTTCCTTTAAGGGACTTCTGGCCTTCAGGGGACTGGCACAGAAACCTGAATGTTCTGGGAAGATGGCTGCAGCACAACCAAACCAAATCCTCTACCTGTAAGAATGAACTGGGAAGAAAAAGTGGTTGCCAAAAACAGGGAAAGAACTTGCAGGGGCCCAGCAATCTCACCTGGCTCAATGGCCAAACTTCCTGAGTTGTGAGCCCTGTTAAAGCACTCTGCTAGGGACTAGGGGCATAATGGTGAATAATACAAAGTCCATGCTCTGAAGTTCACAGTGTAGAAAGTTAAAGTTAGCAACCACCAATGTTTTTGGAAAGTAAAAAGAACAACAGCAATGGAAATCTTTTCCAGGGATAATAGAAGTTATCCATGGAAGGAAGTGGTTCTGTGTGAAGAAGCTGGTGATGAAAGACTTTATCAGATGAAGTTTGGTCTCAGCTGTGTTTTGAAAGATGATTAAGAGTTTTCCATGGAGCATGAGGGCATTGTAGGCAGAGGAAAGTGTGAGTAGGTATCTGTAGATATAACTTGTTTGGGTGGATTTCAAGGATTTTGTAATAAGAATACCCACGGGGACAAAAACTGACGAGAGGACTTCTAATTCCAATGTTTCATTTGAGTTTCTGATAAGAAGCAATAACCTTTGGGCAAAATGATAACACTGATTGAGGTTTTTATTGATTTTTTTTCATAAAACCTGAGCTCAAAGATCAAAATAGGCAGGCCCATGAATCATTGTCAGCTGCCAATGTCAAGATGGCACCTGGCTTCTGCACTAGTGGGGGAATAACAGGTGATTTTTCAACTGGCTGTATGTCCAGCCCCACCTCCTTTCCCAGCTTATAAATATGCCAGACTGATTTCCTTGAACCAAGCTGCTTACAGAAGGCAATATTGGCACCTCCTTCCCTGCCAAAGGGTGACTCATACAGGTGGAAGTAAAACTCAGAGGAGAAAATTGCAGGAGAGAGGTGATGGACCTAATCCCAAACTTTTCCATGGAAAGCTGGATTCTCCTGGGAATCAGCCTGGTGCTTCTCTATCTGTGAGTAACTTTCCAGGTTCCTCCACTCTTCAAACCTCCCATTTCTGTGACTAGGAGGCTTTAGTGGTATCATTTGTTTTGTGGGATGAACTTCTGATTGAGTCTCAGTTTGGACCTTGATTAATCAACCAGAGTATAGTAGAGGCAGAATGCAAGCAACTGGACACCTTCTGCAATGGGATACACTCTTTGCAAGCTCTCAGACTTCTGGGGGTAAAGAGGGCTCTTCACAACTTTCTCTGTCCTTATGTTTACCTTCTGTGTTCTGTGTACACAGCAAGAGATGTGTAGAAGGTGTGTCTCCTGTGGAACAGGTGATTCCTGCTCCCTCCTCCCCACCTCCCAGCACCATCTGTAAAAGGTACCAAGTGCACCCAGGTGCTGTCACAGGCTCAGACTCACCTCTTCCCTGTGATCTGTTACCCTTCCCTGGAACATCTCTCCCTCCTGAAAGCCAATTCCTCCATCCTGTGCCATGTGGAACTATTTACTTCTGAATGACAAAACGTTTGAATAAAGGCCTGGGAGAAATTTCGAACGTTTAATCCTTAACTCATCATCAGTGTAGAGATTTTGTTTCTCTCTTGATTTGAAATCTAATGGCAGCTTCAAAAGACATGTTTCCAAGCTAATTTGTATTTTGAATATTTTTCCCATGAAATTCCACTACAGGAGCCTGAATAAAAGCATGTAGCAGAAGAATTCCTGTAAATGGTGTGAGCCTGGTTTCATGGAGCAGGTGAAGGGAGCAGCCATTTCTGACTGAGGATAGGAGACCCTGCCCCCATGAGACCTTTGACTTCTATCTCAATTCCACTTATATAAGAGTAGGCACTCATAATGATGTGAAAATAGAAAATATAAACCTGGTTGTATATTTGAAGTAAAGGTAGTATTCAGGCTTTTGTTGCATATATTTTCCCTCCAATGGCATTTTAAAACTAATTGAAATGCTTTAATTTCATTCCATTCAAAACTACAATTTCTTGGAGGTAAGTCCAGCATATTTCTTCCGAAGGTTAAAATCAGATGATAGATTCTGTTTTTGTGAAAAACAATCTGTTTAAAATGACTTCATCTTCTTTGAACAAGGGTAGGAATATCAGTCTAATACATACATCCATGACATAAATTGCACATATATTTCTAAATATACCTTCCCAACAGGTTATTTTTACCCAACAGTTTTTGGCTAGCCAGTCTTCTTAATCTCTCATAGCAGATGAGTGAGGGAGAATGTGGGCCAGTGATGAAATAAAAGGCATCCAGATAGCAGCTAGGAGAAAATGGGAGAATACTCCTCTCTGCTAAGGGAAAAGTGCTCAGAGTGGGGACAACCCCCACTTGAGATCACTGGAGGGATGGGCATGTTGGCATCAAGTCAGCTTCCTAAACTGACACCAGTGAGTGAAGCCACCTGGAAGATTTCTAGGCCGAATCTCTTGGGAGTTTTCAAACTCATATTTGGGGATTTTATTAGATATTCATGGCAGAATTGGGAGTCTGATGATTTCAGCTGCTTTGAGCTAATCTTTGCATGAGGGGGGTCTCTCAGTGAATCTGAGAGAGGAGATGATGAGCAGATGTAATCAGGGCTGCTGGGGGTTTTGTTGCTATTTATGGCCTATGTGTTATATCCCTGGCTTCATGTTCCAGTGACTCATGAGGCACCATATACACAGTCACAATTCCTTCACCTGGATTTCCTTTCACTCTCTAGATATGGGACCTCTTCACATGGACTATTTAAGAAGCTGGGAATTCCAGGGCCAAGACCTCTGCCTTTTGTGGGAACTGTTCTTAACTATCGCCATGTGAGTGTCATTTGAGCTCCTTGTTCTGCCTGTTATGGTTGGAAACACCTGCTTGTTACATCATTAGAATTTCAGCTCCATGGGAGGAAGTTTTGAAATTTCAGGTTTTCAGAAACTGTGTGTGGGCCCCACCCAGAGCACAGCCAGATTTACCCGGCGGTGGGGGGCGGGGGGCTCTCTTCACAACTCCCTGTTGCCTCAGGTTCGCTTCTGTTGATGAGCTCTCTGGCTCATCAGCACTGCATGTTGTGAAGTTTATGTTCAGAGTGTGAGCATGCTCACAGGGTTTTTGTTTATTCACATTGCAGGTTCTAGGAAGATGCACTCATACCTCTGAGATACTTATTTGCACACTTAAAATATTACAACTGAAACTTAGCACCAGGAAGATTAATTTTTTTAGTGTCAATCATGAACACTCAGAAGTAGGGTTTAATTGTGTCCTATGTGCAAAGAGGTAGCATCTCCCCTTTTTCCAGGTTGAGATACAACATAGAAAGGCAACTCCACTTTTTATTTGCTCACTATCTCACTTTCTTACTCAACAACATGATTGAGACAACATAAATCTCCTGGGCCAGAAGGGGTTGCTGGTGTCTTTAACTTCCTAATTATACCAGAATTCTAGAGAAAACATGAGATAAATTAAAATGATGCAGGATAGGAGATAAAAGATGATGCATGGGCCTAGGAAACATTCATTTTCCCTCAGCCTGGCATTCTTCATGTGCCCATGGAGATAATAATTCAGAAGGTCCCAGTATTTCTGAATCACCACAAGCAGAATGATGTTGTATTCATAGACAAGGATAATTGGTTGAATATGTCCAATACTTAGAGAAAATTCAAGTGATTTCAGTTTTCTATTTCAAATATCACCCATGTTTTCTCTTTTCTCCTCAGAAGTCTCTGAATAGGAGCTTTTCTCTAACCACCTGTTAGGACAGCAAGCCTGATTGTATGGGATTTGGGTCATTTGTGATTCAATTAAATGTGTTGTCGATACATTTAGAATAACAATGAAATTTCATTTTGATCTTCTTCCTAGGGTTTTTTTAATTTTGACACAGAATGTTACAAAAAGTATGGAAAAATGTGGGGGTGAGTATTCTGGAAGCTTCTCTTGGGTAGATTTGTTATGATGTGGCTCCCCAATGTGTAAGGACAGCATCAGCCCAGACCTCTTGAGATACAACCCTCTGAGGTACAAATTCCTTGGAGGCTTCTCCTGCCAAGGGTCCTGCATGTCACCAGATGTCAGGGTCCACAGTCTGACTTCAGCTGAGAATGTTGCCTGTTTTGGCTTTTCTCCTGGCCTCACTTTCTGTCCAGTGTCTGGTTATTCCTATCTTTCCCATTTTTCTTCCTTTTTGACCCCTTTAATTTAATAAACTGTATTATTTCTTGTGGGCTTATAAATGAATGGCATTATCTCCTCCCCCCATTGATTGATTTCCTTTTAATTTAAATGAAAATTTCCTTTATTAAAATTTCAGATTTAATATAGGCTTTCCAATGAAAGCCTGGGAGGTGCTGGGAAGCAGATGGGAAACTGTTTCTGCTCTGCTTCCTTCATTTTTTTCTACTTGCTTTCTTTCTTTTGTTTTTGTCGTTAATGTTGTTCATAAGCCATTTTTTTAAGTTTTCAGCCTCAACTTTTCCATGATGTAGACATAAGTATTTCTTTCTTTCCTTCATCCATTCACGTTAAAAATGGGATGTAGTTACACCAGTGAGTTCCCTGGTGGAGTGATGGAGTTTATATTGGAGAGCAGCCTCAGCTAATTGTAGCAACTCTTCCTTTTGGAGTACATGGGGGTTTGGTGAGAGCATAGAAGAGTTATAATAATTTTGCTCTACACTAAAAGATAGTGGGAGGAGGCATTGTCTCTTCCTCTCCATATTCTCTCATCAGTCCTCAGAAAACCCCAGACTGGTCACAGTGTTCTGCTCAGTTGACATGGCCCATGGATACCATGTGATCCAATGACACAACACCCCACTGGACCTCTAGTGGCCCCATACCAGCTACCCCTTCAACACTTAGTAATTGTGAGCACTAAGTCAATAATCTGCCTTGGATTTCTGACTGACCTAATAGGCTTTTCAATAACCCAATATTGTGCCATGTGAAAAGTCATGGAGTTTAGTGTAGGCAACACTGTTGTATTCACCATCTAGATTTCACAAAATGTTCCATTGCTATTTCTAATTTTGATCTCTTAGAAGGTATATTTTGTCTTTTAAGTTTCTCTTCCATACTTTACCTATATTACCATTTATGCTATGAAGACTCTGGTGGCTTCTGTAGTCAGAATCCCCAACTTGAATCAGGACTTCATGTTGCTATATATTGTAGGACTAGGCAGGTAGAGTATGTAACATCAGGATCAAAGTTTGGATTCTTGCTGTAGAATCTGGCCTGTTAGGTTACATCAGCTCTGTTTTCCCAACACAGGCTCTATGATGGTCGACAACCTGTTTTGGTTATTTCAGACACAAACATGATCAAAACAGTGTTCGTCAAAGAATGCTATTCTGTCTTCACCAACCGACGGGTAAGCATCCACTTTTCAACATTTTAACATGTATCTATCTATCTATCATCTATCTATCTATCTATCTATCTATCTATCTATCTATCTATCTATCATCTATCTATCTATCTCTTTATTTTTATTTGTTCCTCTTAGTTATACATGACAATATAATGTACTTTGATGTATTATACATACATAAAGTATAACTTCTTCTTTTGGTTGTTCATGATGTGGAGTTACACTGGTCTTGTGTTCAGACATGAACATAGGAAAGTGATATCCAATTCATTCTACTGTCTTTCCTATTCCCCTCCTCCTCCTTCCCCTTCTTTCCACTTTGTCTAATCCACAGGAGCATTTATTTATTTATTGACTCAATTTTTTTCTTAAGATATTTATAAATTGAGAAGAAATTGCCAAAAAATTATCAGGCAGTTGCATGCGTAATTTATTCTGCTTTACCCAATAATTTCTTGCATAACTATAAATTTATTTAGTTCCTGTTTCAATAGTAACAGGAAATTGAAACAATCCCAGCATGTTATTTTCATTTCTCCTGTTTCATTTGCCTCTGTGTGTGTGTGTGTGTGTGTGTGTGTGTGTAGCTCTGTGCAAATGTCTCACATGCCTACATTAGTGTAATGACCACCACATTGAAGACACAGACCTCCTCCTGCACCGTAAGACACTCCTGCTAATCTTACAGAGTTACAATGTGGTTCTTTTAATGGAACCTTTATCAGAGGATACTTCTGGTTGTTTGGAGGAAGCTAAGACCACTCTTCTCCTTTTATGGATTGTGTTTTGGTTCCATGTCTCAAAATTCTTCACTTAAACCTCCTACATTGTTGTTTCTCTCTCTAGATATTATTTTGTTATAGGGCTTGCATTTAAGTCAATGATCCATTTTGTGTTAAAAATTTGTATAAAGTATGAAGTTTAAGTCAAGGTTCTTTATTTATTTATTTCTGTCTGTCTCCCTTCCTTCTTTCCTTCCTTCTTTCCTTCCTTCCTTCCTTCCTTCCTTCCTTCCTTCCTTCCTTCCTTCCTTCCTTCCTTCCTTCTTCTCTTCCTTTCTTGCATTTTCTTTTTTCTTCATTGACTGCCCAGATCTTTCAACATCACTTTTGTAGTCTGTTGTTTCTCCATTGAATCACTTTTGCACCATTGTCAAAATCTGCTACTCCTGTATGTGTGGGTCTATTCCTCATTCCATATTATGGTCCTACTTGCTCCCTATAACTATCTCTTGTGCAGTCTTGGATATTTTTATTATGTACCTATATAGTAAGTCTGAACATCATGTGAAATGATTCCTCCCATTTCATTTACATTTTTAGAATCAGTTCACATAGTCTTGTTTTTACCTTTTCAAACAAATTCAGAATAAGCTTTTCTATGTGTACAAGACCTACCTATATCTTGTAGGAATTGAACTCAGTGTACAGATAATGGAGAAAATTTGTGTCTTAAGTCTTGGGAAACTTTTGATACATGCATGCTTACTCTGCCTCTCCAATCCTTTATCTTTTGTTTGATTCTCTTCAACCACTATTTAAAATACAGACATTCTGGGCTGGGGATATAGCTCAGTTGCTAGAGTGCCTGCCTCACAAGCAGTAAGGCCCTGGGTTCAATCCCCAGCACTGTAAAAAAAGGAAAAAAAATACAGACATTCTGTCCATATTTTGTGAGAGTTATACCTAAAGTATTTCCTTTTCCTCAGAATGACTGTAAATGGGACTGTGTCTATAATGTGTTTTCACATATTCTTCATTTACCTTAGAAACAGGCCTGCTTTCCTGTGTGTAGACCACATTGGAAAAAGGTTGCACCTAAAAATAGGAAAAAAATTTTGTTGTTTCCTATCTGTATGCCTTTTATTTATTTATTTATTTTTCTTTTCTTCTGGCACTAGCCAGGATTTCCAATTTGAGGTTGAATATGGGCCATGAGAGTGAATATTTCTTTGAAGGATACAGACTTTAATCTTCCAAAATTACCCTAATTTTAGCTGAGGTTGATAATTGTGAGTGTGAATTCTCATAAAATCTCTATATTTACTGTTTAAAAACTTTGCTTAATGGATAACAATTGTGCATGATAATGGGGTTTGCTGTTGTGTCAATACATGCATATATTGCACACAGCTCAAATCTAGCCTCTATCTACTTGCCTTCTACATACTCTTTCCCAAAATGTAGAAATCTATCTACACACAGGGGAATGTTTTTATTTGTCTTTCTGTATGGGACTGGGTGGATATTATTGAATTGTTCCTGATGTTTGGGTGAAAGCATTCAGTATGCCACCAATAAGAGTGCTGTTAGCTGAAAATTGTTTTTTGTAGAATCTCTTGTCATGTTGAAGAAGTTTCCTAGTCTCCTAAATTTTTAACATGAATGAGTGCTGGAAGCATGCATTTTAATACAAAATATAATTTAGATAATGGAGCTAATTTCAAGGGTTTTATTTGTGTAGGCTAGTATCCAGGAGGAAAATAGAATTATCTTCCTTATAACCTCTGCCCTTGTAGAAAATGTTGAAAGAATTTCCATTAATGACTTGTGTTATTTTTTCTGAGCTTTGCTTATATAGCAAATACTTTATTTTAAATATCATTATTTTTTAAATTATCGTATCAAAATTATCATATCATATCACCCCTTTAACTAGAGGCTTATGCTAAAAAAGGGGGGGATGGGGATGTGGCTCAGTGGTTAAATCCCCTTGGGTTCCATCCCCAGTGCCAAAAAAAAGGATACATATGCTGTAAATGCATGGAAAGATAGTACTGGTCTTAGGAAACATACAGTTGACCAAGAACACCTGATATCTGTCACCAATCCTTTCTGTTCTGCACAGCCCTGGAGGTTGTGCTAGATCTTCTTAGTTCTTCCTGTCTATTCCTCTGGAAGGAGTCTCCAACCATGTGGAAATTTTGCATCTAAATCAAGTCTGGAACCCAAAGTCCAAAAACTGTGTGAGGTACCATGATGTCTCTTCCAACCTCACAGGAGGGTAGGCACTTGGAATAAATATTTATTGAATGTCTGACACAGGGCCGGCTACCTAGTAGGCAGTTACTAAACATTTATTTTAATAAATGATGCTTGTTTAACAGACTTTTGCAACTGTGGAGACCTGCACATTTTTGTAGGACAAAATCTCTTTTCCTTTTGACTCTAGGATTTCGGTCCAGTGGGATTTATGAAAACAGCCATCTCCTTGTCTGAGGATGAAGAGTGGAAGAGAATTAGGGCACTGCTGTCTCCAACCTTCACCAGTGGAAAACTCAAGGAGGTAATCAGAGGGCTTTTCACTGGAAACTTAAAGGATGTATTGGGGACAGATAGAAAGTGAGATAGTAGTTCCTTTACAAGGCCTAGTCCTCTGAATTTGAACTTACTAGAAATGTTCTTTTGTCTTTATGTTTTAGAACAAACATAGTAAGATTCATTATAAATGTCTAATATTTCTTCATCCTGAGAAAGCCATGGCCTTAAGGATTGAGACTCCTCACTTAACTATGGGTTATCTTGTAATTTGTTCTTAGATGTTCCCCATCATTAGCCAGTATGGAGATATGTTGGTGAAAAACATGAGACGGGAATCAGAGAAAGGCAAGCCTATCAACTTGAAAGAGTAAGTAGCAGGGCAGCTCTGGGGTTCTGAGCTCTGTCAGGAGCCCCTCCAGCTGCCTGCCACAGAACTTAGTCACAACTGTTGAACCAGTCCAATGAGCAGATGAAAGCAAGGGTTTGGAGTCACAACTCCAACTGTGCATCCAAGAAGGGGTTGCTCCCAGGAGAAGACAGGGCAGTGGGGGAGAAAAGATCTTCTCTCCTCTATCAGCCAAGATTAGTTTGGCTGCTATTTATACTTTTCAGACACTAGAAGACAAAATACCATCAAGGTCAATGTCACCTTTTTTGAGTCAGTTATTCCACCCTTGTCCTTCTGAAGCTCAGTTTGTACACAACTCTCATCATCCACATTCTGCTCATGCCATTGGAGTTTGACTGATGGTGGATCTTATCCCTGTGTGGGAGAGCTTCTTGAGATCAGAGGGGAATCTAACTCACCTCACTGTCCCCATCACTGCTAGCACAAGGGCAGTGCACCATTTGCAACTCATAAAGACCTCTGGTCAGTGTGAAGGGATCATGGACTCATCCAGTGGTCCAGCAGAGAGTTGTGACAGTGTGTGGCTCTCCAGTTCTCTTGCCTGGGTATGTGAAGTTACTCCTATTTCTTGCAGCATGTGTAGTGGAAGCATTGGGAAGAAGTGCTGATTTTAATTTTCCATGTCTTTCTCTATGCAGCATCTTTGGGGCCTACAGCATGGATGTGATCACTGGAACATCATTTGGAGTGAACATCGATTCCCTCAACAACCCACAAGATCCCTTTGTGGAAAAAGTCAAGAAGCTCTTAAAATTTGATTTCTTTGACCCTTTGCTCTTCTCAATAAGTACGTGGAGTACCATGTTATTGTTTCTCTCTCTCTTTAAACAAGAGTTTTATTGATGCATAATTAGCATACTTCTTAATTACCTCACTTAATTTATTCAATGAAATGATTTTCAGTACCATTTGTCAACTCTGAAACACTCTGCCATTCATTATCAACTCTCTATTCCCCTCAAGCCTAAATAATAGTGAATCTGTTTTCAGACTCTATAGATTTGCCAACACTGTGCATTTTCTATTAATGGAATCCTACAATATGTGGCCTTGCATGATTTCTTTCTTTCATTAATCACTGTAGTTTAAATTCTTCCATCCTGAAGCACATATGAGTACTTCATTTCATCCTACAACCAGATAATATTCCATTGGATGGACACATTTTTATTCTAGTTAATTGCCATTTGGATTGCTTCCACCTTTTGACTATTATGGATATTGCTGGTTTTGAACACCTGTTTTTGTTCTTTGGGGAATATATTCGCTAGGGATTTCTGCCTTGTATAGCAATTCAATGTTTACCTAATTCAGTAACTGTCAATGTGTTTTCCACAATAGGCACACCCATTCTGGGTTCCCACCTACAATGCAAAAGGGTTCTTGATCCTCCCATCCTGTCCTGTCTTACTTTTTTCCATCGTTTTGTTTCTAGCCATTCTCCTGGATGCACAGTGGCATCACATTGTGGGTTTGATTTTAATTTCTGTAAGCTAATAATGTTGAGCAATTTTGGACATTTTTATATCTTCTTTCTATACATGTCTTTTCAAGTCACAATCATGTTTCTTTTTGGAGGTGAAGTGTAAGATTTCTTATATATTCTGGATACAACTCCCTGATTAGATGTGTGGTTTGCAGGTTTTCTCTTCTAACCCACAGGTCTTGCTTGCATTTTTGATGGTGTACTTGGAGTGAAATCTTTTTCTGTCGATAATATAAAATTTATGTATTTGTATTCCCTTTCCTGGACTTTACGATCTAAGAATAGATTGCAGATCCGAGATTATAAACGTTTACGTTCTTCCTTTTCTTCTAAGAGTTGGTTTAATTTTAGCTTTTATGTTTATATCTTTGGTCCATTTTTAGATTTCTTTATATAGTAAGAATTCAGGGTCCAACTTCATTCCTTTGATTGTTATCTATTCTGATGACCTTATAGCATTTATTTAAAAGAGTAGTTTTTCCTTATTTCACTGTCATGTCACCTTTCCCAAAATTCTTTGGACTATAGATACATGGGATTATTTCTTATCAACTCCACAATTATTCTTTTACATTTTTTTGTCTTTGAATTTTAAGTCACATCATCTGTAAAGAATAATAATTTGAATTCTTCTTTTCATCCTGTTTCTTTCCTTTCATTCCTTTGCTTCAAGGCTTTGATGAAGATTTCAAGTGCTCTATTGACTAAGAGTGGAGACACTGGAAATCTCTGTCTTGTTCCTGGTTTAAGAGGAAATGCTTTTAATTTTTTCTTGTTCATTATGCTGTTTCCTTTAGGATTTTCATATATAACCTTTATGATGTTGAAGTAAGTTCCTTCTACCCCTAACTACATTAGTGTTTTTAAACTTTTTATTAGTGCATTATGGTTCTACATAACATTCAAGTTCTTTATGACATAATTATATAAGAATGGAATATAATTTGCTCTAATTCCATCTCCAGTACTTCCCATGTCCCTCTTCTCTCCCTCTCCCTGTTCCCTTTCCTTTATTCTATGGTCTTACTTCTATTTATGCATACTTCTTTTTCAATCATGCATTATGGATAGCATAAAGGTGAAATTCACTGTAATACATTACATGCCCACTTAATGTTGTCCCAGAGGTCTTCCATATTCAAATCATGGATTTTTTTATTTCCCTTTATTGCTGACTGAGTGTTCAGGTTTATATATCTTGTTTTCAAGTATGAAATTGTGTCTTCTAGGTGATCTAATCTATTTGCAAGACTTTCAACTGAATTTTTATTTGATTCACTGAGCCTTTCATTTCTAGGATTTTGGTCCTTTCAGAATCTCTTTCACATCCTGTGTTCTCACCCTTAGTTCATGTTTTAGTATGAAGAAGAGGGGAATGGAGTGGACACGAAAGAGAAACTGAATGGACATAGAATCCGTTTCATTCATAAAATATATAACATTAGATAAAACTCTTAAAAATACAAAATGTGAGACACTGGGACTTTATCTCAAACAGCGAATGCACTAACACTCACAGAGCTTCAGTGTTCTTCCTGTTGAAGTTTTAAACTTGCAGACATTTCTTTCTGGGGTTTTGATTTTAGAATCTCCCAGCTATGGAGGATTTTGTGTGACACAAATCTCATGCCATTTCTAGGTTCTCAGCTCTGACCCAAACTGGTCTATCTTGGAGAAGTCTGTGTGCTGAGCTCTGTCCCCTCTGCCTGGCAGTGCCAGTGGTGGCAGTATTGTCTGATTCAGAGCAGACTTCACTTTAAAAATGGTTTCATGGTTGTTACTGGGGGTGGAATTTTGAATCTGGTAGGGTTGTTTTTCAGCCTCCCACTGAACAGGATCTGGGTCATGTCACATCCCTCCTTCTGAAAGCCTGAGTCCATGTGCTGGGGGAGGTCTGTGGAAAGTTTCCCTCCATCCTCCAGACCCTTCTGGAGGTTGGGGAGGTGGCACAGGTGCTGTGGGATGCTATCATAGGTGCAAGGTGTTCCACCTGACCCTGATCTGTCCTATTTCCATCCCCTGCCAGCCCAGGACTGACTGCCGATTTCAAATGAAAGTGCCCCTCACTCTTCCCTCTGCAGACTGACAGATTCAGCTTGCCCCATAAAGCTTCTCCTCTTCAGCGTTGTAGTCTTGCCTCTGCATACAGCTTGACTCATGACATGGACATGCACAAGTATTATGAAAAATAAAGCCTCAAGGCTTTTTAGGCTTGGTATTCAAACAAAATAAAAGCATACCACAAACAAGACAAAAAGGAGTGAAGAAAGAACAATGAGTGAAACATGAAATGTGAGGGTAAATTGCCGGGATTCCCAGTCTCCCTCCCAGGAAGTACTAACAGGGATTCTCTTTAAGCTCTTGCTGCTTCCCTGCTTTCACTCCCTGCTGGAGTGTGCCTGATCTTTCTACCGAGCTAGCTCAGTGCCATATCTGAGCTTATTTTCTGCTCAGATTTTGATTTTGTTGGGCAGCGGCACCACTTTACCTTCAACTGGGTGGGAGAATTTTGTCCTGTTGGGGAGGATCTTCTACTCCCTCATCCTACCAATGCACACCCAGACCTGCTGCCATCTCTCCCATGTATTCATTTTCTTTTTATTCTAGAATTTGATATTTTTGGTTTTCACCTGTTTGCTAGCTCTCAGTATTGCCTGCCATCATCTCCCCACAGTCTTCCCACCTCCTCACAGAACTGTTGTTTTAATTCAAATCCAGGGATGGCTAGAATATTGTGGGTTCTGTTGACCACCATTTTTCCCTACCTCCAAATCACACTTATTGGCTATATATAACCCTTTTTATAGGGTGCTGGATTTCATTTGTTAATATTTTGTTGAGATTTTGCACCCACAATTATAAGATATATCAGTTTGTAGTTCTCCTGTGTTATCTTTGTATAGGTCTTAGAATTAGGTTAACATGGGCATTTTAGGATCTTTTGGAACTGTTCACTATATTCTATATTTAGACAATACTAGATATTTGTATAAGTGTTTGCAAAGAATTGAAGAATTGGTATTAGTTCTTTTAATGTTCGGTAAAATTGTCCACTGAATATCTGGGCTTTAGGTTCTCTTTGTAGAAAAGTTTTTAATTTCTAATTTAGTCTCTTCATGTGATGTACATCTATGTGTATTGTGTATTACATTTTGTATCTGTTTCTGTTGTTTGCTTCTTTATGGGAATTTGTCCATTTCATTTAAGTTATGTAATTTATATGATTGTTGTGATAATCCAATTGTGACAATATCCTTATATTACTTTCTATGTTTATAATATCAATTTGAATTCCTCTCTTTCATTTTGGATGCAAGTAACTGCAGTCTTTTTAGTTCTGGGCCAGTCTAACTATCATTTTGCCAATTTTGATGGTATTTTTCAAAGAAATAACATTTGTCTTCATTAATTTCTTCTATTGATTTCCTGTTTGATTAGATTCCACTTTGGATCTTAATATGGTCTTCCTTCTATTTCCTTTAGGTTTACTTTGCTCTTTGCTGTGTAAGGTTTGATTATTCATTTGAGATCTTTGTTTTTATTTAATGGATATGAATTTCACTCTGAGCAATGATGGCTTTTTCTCCATTCCACAAGTTGATATATTGTGTTTTCTCTTTTTCCTTTCCAGACATTATCTATTTGCCCCTTACATTTCTTCTTTGATCCATTGGTTATTTAGAGGCATATTGATAAATTTGCCCAAATTTTGAGTTTCCCAAATTTCTTTCTAATGATGTCTTTTGGATTCCTTCCCATGGTGCTTGAGTAAATATGCTCTGTCAGTCCATCCTGACTGCTCTTTCTTGAACAGCATGATTAATCACAACCCCAGACTAAAGTCTAGTTTTATTGAAAGAGATTGTTTTCCAACACATGAAGGGGCAAGAGGCCAGGGTTTTCTTCTTGCTCATTTGGTCACGCCACAGAGGTCGAAGGGGTCACTGATCTCACTGCTGTGGTGGTGGCCCTGTGCATGACCTCTTGCTCCACCAGTGGCCTAGAGCCCAATCAGCGGTCAAAGAAGGAATGGCTCCTGTTTAGGAACCCTTGTGACTTCCACTGTTCTGATTGGTATAAAAGATGTGATTGTTTCTGGTAAATTTTACATTTTCACTGTAGTCTCCCCCCTTCTTTTTTTTCCCTCCCCTGCAGCACTCTTTCCATTCCTTACTCCAATTTTTGAGGTATTAAATATCTCTATGTTTCCAAAGGATGTTACAAGCTTTTTAAAGAAAGCTGTAAGCAGAATGAAAGAAAGTCGCCTCCAAGAGAAAGAGAAGGTAAAATCTGGTGGTGGTTATGGGAGGATGTTCATTTTGGATAATTTATTTGACTCCATAGGTATGACTTCTGTACTTCTTTGTATATTTTTAAAAGGTGGATGAAGAACTCTTGGTGGAGAGTAGTAAAGGCTTTCCACTGGGGAAGAATAAAGAACTTAGTGTCTGGTACTTGAGATATAAGAATGAATCAGAGAGGGGACTGAATTAGAACAAGATGTAGTCTGTGGTTTTATAATTATGTCAAAATGGATTCTACTGTCATATAGAACTATAAAAAGCAACACAAAAGATTAAAAATAAATAAAATCATATATTCCAAATATTAAGAAAAGAATGAATCAGAGGGAACACCACTTACAATTAAATAATGGGCTTGGAAATTAGTTTGTCATAAATACTGCTGATATGCAAAAACCCACGTGTTCCAAAAAGGAATCCTTGTACATTGTTGATTGGACTGCAAATCAGGACAGCCATTATGAAAAACTGTATGGAGATCCAGTATGGGATCCAGGATTTCCCACAGGAAATGAAATCAGTGGGTTGAAGAGACACCCACACTCCCATGGTTATTGCAGCCCTATCATAAAATGTTCTTACTAATTGAGATTATTAAAAGAGATTTTGAAAATATTCACCATAAGGAAATTATCAATAGGGTTAAAGATGTGTTTAAACTGACATAAACATCATACTGCAGCATATACACATATCAAGGTAATGGATATTTGTTAATATGTGCAATTTAATGTTTTTATCTATTAGTTACAATGATTTTTTTAATAGAGGAAAAACATCTTATCACATCCCTTCTCTTAAATGGATAAAATTTCAACATAAAAATTATTTTCCTGGTGCTTTAATGTCATCAGATTTTATAGTGGTAAAGAATCATTGCAGTTCAAAACCTCTCACTTTACAAACTCTCCATGGAAGGCATCATCAGACTAGCTGATATTGTTTGGCTGCTCACGGAATGGGCATGGGATCTTGAGCCATGAAGGTTTTGCCTTATGTAGAAAGGCCAGCACAAGGATGTATGCAGGCCAGGGAGCCAGGATGGGTCCACCAGGTGTAAGTACAAAGTTTATTGCTTCAAGCATGATGGAATCTTTCAAGACACTTGCCCAAAATCTGATGATGAACTCTGGAAATGACAGGAGATTAATCTGTGGCAGCTTTGGTGAGGAATTAAGACAGTGGAACAAAATATTGAAGTCCAGGACTTCTTCCTGAGCAAACACATGTAACAGAGCCAACCACTCTCTGGCCAGGAGGCTGTGTTCAGAATCCAGAGAAGCTCAGGAGCAGGGAGAGCAAAGACGAGGAGCTATCGGACACCATAACCAGTTTTCACTCAGGGAAACATCCTACTCTCCAAAGTTTGTAGGTGGATGTTTTTCTTCACTAAGGACTTAGGAAACCCAAGCCAGACTTCTGCTCTTAAAGAAGTCATATTCTCAGAAAGGAAGTTAAGTTCTACATTCTAAATTTATTTCTGACTTCATAATGACCTTCTGTCTTTGAAATTTCTGTTTCCAGAATCGGGTGGATTTTCTGCAGCTTATGATAAATTCCCAGAATTCCAAAGATGTGGGTTCTCATAAAGGTAACCAAATCTACTGATTGGTCAGCTCATGGGGAAACTCAGAGGGCAGGGTATTTCTGGAATTGTGCAGGAGGTTTTCCAGGCAGAAGAGCATTTCTACCAAGTTGCAGAAAGATCACACTGGGATATTATACATGATAGCCTACGGAACTTTCTAGAAGGACACCTATGGCAATCAATGTTCAATTCTTGGAGTTGATGTAAACAAGTATTTTTTTCACCAGTTTTATGCTATGTTTCTCCTGACAGCCTTGGAATCAGTGACTTTTTTCCAAGGATCTTAGGTTTTTTTTTTTTTTCAATTAATGGAACTTAGAAATAAAAATCCATGATCATCTTGTGGATTTTTGCTTTTAAATCCACTTGGCAGACAAAATTATGAACATGAAATACTTCTGAATGGAGCAAAGAGAAGAAATATTTCTTTATATATTCACATCCAGTGATATATTTTTTTCTCTCACACACAAATTTTTTCCTAATTTATTGCTTATTTCTGTGACACAAATACTCAAATTGTGCTCTAATTTAAGGTACTACTGGCTTGACAACCATCTGAAAAAAAATCCCTGTATGTTGAACAATTAAGTCTAGAAATGAGGACTGGACTTCCTTTAGCCTGCTAACATATATATTTTTATGTTTGCATGTACATAAACATCTATCTACCTATGTATCTGTCATCTATCTATCTATCTATCTATCTATCTATCTATCTATCTATCTATCCTTGATGCATCTACCCCATTTTATTCAGCTTAATGTGATGAAGGAAACAATCTACAGCTCAACTGTTCAATAAAATACCCACAAAACACATGTTCCTACTGAGCACTTCACAAGTGGCTCACACCACTGAGGAAGTGAATTTTAATTTAATTAATTAAAATTTAAACATCCACATGTGGCAAGTGGCTACCACAGCAGACAGCCAACCTCCAAACCTTAACTTTGTAGTCCTATTTCATGGGGTTTCATACTCACTGGGATAAAAGATTTGATAGTTAAATGATCCCATGACATAATCAGAGAAAAACATCATCAGTAAATCCAAACTCTGTAGACCTTTCAAACATTTGCTTTATACGCTTTTTGTCTGGAGTTGCATGTTTGGCACAGGGTCCATGATTATTTCAGGGTCCCAGGAATCTAAATGTCCCCAGCCATTCCCAGAAACATGAGTTAGGTTCATGATTGTGCTTAGCTTCTGTCAAGAGAAAAATCAAGAGGGAAGTCAGCTTCTATCACAAGAGCTGTTTGGTGTGCCTGAAGTGGAGCAGATAGAGGGCAGGGACCAGGGAAGGTGACATGCTGACATGACTGATGAGTGCTGTGGTCTACTCAAATCATCCCTACTGTTCCCCTATGTGTCATGCCCACTGCCTCTCTACTGAGAGATTTCTTTTGTTTCTTTAATGACATTCATTAGATCAGTGTCAGTCACTACTCCTCTAATGTTCTGTGTTACAATGTAGTTTCTGTATGTTCTGAGATCATCCATTTTGAAGATCTGAAGCCCTGCTTCTCAGGGGAAGATCTCCACAAAAATCACCACATGTTATGGAAGTTCAAATTTTGAGTTGGTGGTTCTATGGTGGGATTGAGATTTTGTGTTGATCATAATTTCCCAAATGCTGTTGATGCTGCTGGTCCATGTACCACACTTTGAGTAGCAAGAGTTTCTCTGCTGCTGTTTTCTTCAACATGTTTAGATGAAACAACCTTTAATTTCCCATACATTGAAACCTTAGTATTATTGCAAATACTATCGAAGTGTTTCAAGTTATATTTTACCTAGAATAATTTTAACTTTTCCTGGGGTAGAAAACCACCCTGTTTTTAACTTACACAATGTAGTTTTATGATAATCCAAGGGACATCCTGATCATATGTGTATGTTAGGTAGAAATGCCATCTCTTGAAATTACCTATCTTTGGTGGTGGTAAGAATGGCACAGTGAGGAGCAGATGTCCAAGAGTGGTGTAGACCTCAGGAAAAGGGGATTAAAATTATTTTTCCTTTGTCTCCCCTGTCAGATAGACATGAGAGTGAAAATGTCTCCCAGAATGACCCTGAATTGCTGTTCCTTGGTCCTCCCTAGGGATGTGTGAGCTTTGTTTGGATTCTATTCATCTAAACTCTCATGTTCTGCTTTGCCAGATTCACCTAAATTGTGTTTCCTCTCCCATTAGCCCTGTCTGATCTGGAGCTTGTGGCCCAATCAGTTATCTTCCTTTTTGCTGGCTATGAGACCACAAGCAGTGCTCTTTCCTTCCTTATGTACTTACTGGCCACGAATCCTGATGTCCAGACAAAACTGCAGCAGGAGATTGATGCAGCTTTGCCCAACAAGGTGAGAAGATGGTACCTGAAGATGGAGAACAGAGGTGGAGCCTCACAAGAATGCCTATTCATCCCTTCCTAGGAGACCATGTCCAGAAACATAACCACTGATTCTTTTCACCAACCCAATTTGAGAAAGATCTGAAGAGGGAAATGAAGGGGGAAACATAGTTAATGAATGCTAGTCCCAAAAACATAAGGAGTTTTGAAAATGAACATAGTTTCAGTCATACTAATGACCAATTACCACAATGATCCCTAGTAAGAAACATCCACAAGATCACAGTGGTGTGGAAGTGTAAGCATGTGTCATTTAAGGTTTGGATCATTGCTCTGCTGATCCTACTGCATGAGCTCTGGCCTGGCTGTCAGCTGAGTGAGGCTGGGCTTGTTGGGGCAGGCTGCTCCACACATCTTCACACTATAGTCATGTATTTAGAGAGAAGCAGCCAAGGCATGAATCAGATTTTCTGGCTCCTGAGCCAAACTCCTAACTTCTGCCTTGTGGCCTCTCCAATGTCACACCTGGTGATAGTCACATGTTGCTCAGGCAGTCTTCACATCTGTGCCTCTACAGGGAGTCTTAAATATGAAGAGACCTGGTTTCTGGGGCTGGCATGGCTGGTTTGACAATGTAGTGGACACAAACCATCTCCTTCAGAGCTCACAATGAAGCCCTGAACAACCACCAGGAGACTGGTCCAGCAACAGAGGGTGGGGCTGAGAGTGACTTCCCTTCCTCCTTAGAATGTTCACTAGAACTGCAATTGTGTGACTTGGTGGCATTCAATTGTAGCCTTCTTTTACAATTGAATTGTAGCATTCAATTGTAGCCTTCTATTGGGATGGAAGTTACCATTTTCTCCCCAACATTTTTACAGGATGCAGTGTATATCTCTTAAGATTTATATAACCAAAGCAGGATTATTTAGACTGGGTTATTTCCTCTTTTATATGTTCTATTTCCTTACAATAACATGCAACTTATCTAGTGAAAGGTGACAATGATTTTCATATGTTTTGCCTAAGTGTAATTGTCATATTCTATTAGTTATTTGTCCTCACCTGAGAAAAAGTGATACATGATAACACTGATTGGCACTGGTATGGAATTCTCCCAAAGGTCTCCCATGTGCATAACTTCTCTGCACTTCTCAATGGTCCACAGACATGGTTGTCAAGTGGACCTGATTGTCATTACACTGCTTAGCAAATTGTATGTACTACTTTCCTTCATCATTCTGAGTTATTCTTGGGACTTCCTAACACTCTAAAAACACTGTGTAGAATGAGTTTAAAGCTAGTTCCAAATCTTAATTTCCAAAACTCTCTTTCTCTCCAGGTACCTGCTTCTTATGATACCGTAGTACAGATGGAATACCTGGACATGGTGGTGAATGAAACTCTCAGGTTATACCCAATTGCTGGCAGACTTGAAAGGGTCTGTAAGAAAGACGTTGAAATCAATGGAGTTTTCATTCCTAAGGGGACAGTGGTGATGGTACCAAGCTTTGTTCTTCATCGAGAACAACAGTACTGGCCAGAACCTGAGGAGTTCCGCCCTGAAAGGTACAGGACCCCTGGGAAAGGGAACCACCCTGGGCCAGGCTAGTCCAAGCATGCCTGCTGTCTCTTAGTGTAGGTGACATACAGGTATCTCTAATCATTTTCATGTATGTATTTTTATTTTAAGCAGTTTTCAGGTTACAAATGTGACATATTCTTGCAAAATGGTATAATCTGTGAGAAGAAACAAAAAGGATGCTATACCCATCCATTATCCTAAATCCTTGAAATAATCATGAGTTGAAAATGTTCTCATGAACATATTTCTATACATGCGTAGATTTTTTTGAAAACAGAGATTGTATCATATTTTATTTGACTTTGAACAACTGTTTAAGAGTAAGCCGTAATTTCTCTACTATCACTTGATAATGTATGCATTCAAACTTCTGCATATATATTTTTTGCATCTATAATTTGAATTAACTTAATAGAAACTTTTTCTGGCCATTTACCCCCTACACTGTCTAATACAAAAAGTATTTATATGGTATTTATATTTTATTTGTTATTATAAGCCATCCATTGATGATTTGAAGTATATTTCAGGATGTGCTTAGGTTATACAAATATTGCCCCATTATTTTTATAAGATACTTCTTCACCCAGGATATTGTTGAATCCAGATTTTGAAACTAATCCTCCTCAAATATGACACCATGACTATATACATGCATGCATGAATGTGTCTGTATTTTCATATTTTATAGAATGTGCCATAACTAACATAACCACTCTCTCATTTCACTTTATGTGTCACTCTATGCTCCTTATATTTTGTGTGTGTGTTGATTCCTTTACTGTCTCAATTCCATGATTTCCTTTTAAACAGCATTTATCTCATCTCAACTAGAGTGAACGATCCAATAGGCTAAGGGGGAGGGAGGTGGAAAAGCTCCACAGCTTAACAATTTTCATAGCAAAACCACAGCTTGATCTCAATGACCAGCCCAGAATAGCAACCTTTCTACCATTGCTTGGGGGTGTCTCGGGGACAATCTGAAACAAGTAACTTATGTGGTTTTTGTGCTTCATTGACTTGTCATCTATCATGGAACCAGGTTCAGTAAGAAGAACAAGGACAACATTGATCCTTACATATACATGCCTTTTGGAAGTGGACCCCGAAACTGCATTGGCATGAGGTTTGCTCTCATGAACATGAAACTTGCTACTGTCAAAGTAATGCAGAACTTCTCCTTCCAACCTTGTGAAGAAACCCAGGTCAGTAGATTTTCATATAAATAATGACTTATTTGAACATGTTTTTCCAAATGGAGGGGCCTATTCACAGAAAACATATCCTCCTTCATCATTTGATTCTTAGAAAGATTAGAAGGAATTCAAGGTACATGATACTAAAAGTAGTTTTTATGTTTGTAAAACATTACCGTCCTTAATGTATCTTCTCTCTTTCCTGCTGTGGTGGCTGGTGCTTCATTCATTGCATCTCCATGTGCTTGTCTATATGTTGCAGATTCCCCTGAAATTAAGCAAGCAAGGACTTCTTCAACCTGAAAAACCCATTATTCTGAAGGCCGTGTGCAGAGATGGGACTGTAAGTGGAGCGTGAACTTCCCTAAGGCTTTCTGCATTGTTCTCCTCGGAGACTGGAACCCAGAACACCAGAGAACAATTTATTTTGTGAAGAAAACTCAAAATGAAGATAGGCTTCATATTCCTCAACTGATGAATGATTAGAGATGCTGGACATTCATTGAGCTTCCTCAGTGTCTGTGCAGAGTATTATCTATTGTGTGATGGAAAGGAGATGACCTCCTCATTGCCAGATGTGAAGACTCATAGATTTTCTGGTTCTAATGGGATTTCTCCACTCACCACCAGATAGTACCAGCAGCTCCTCCTGAGCTCTGATTGGAGAGAAAAGAATTATCACCAAATTTATCAACAATTTTTAATGACAATGACGATTATTGTGGTGGTTTTGTACTAGCATTGTTATACCATGTGTTCTTTGAACTATGCTCTGAGAAGTTTTATAATGAGAAAGTCAATAAACATCTCCTTATAAAAGTTTTCCTGAAAAATTCATGCCCATTTAAGGGGACATATAGTACTAAATCAGTGAGAGTGAAAACCAAATATTTTGATCATCATACTCAGTGAATACAAGAAACTTTATCAAAAATTCAACTTGAATATTAAATGCTAAGTGAGATTAGCCAATCCCCAAAATCCAAAGGTTGAATGATCTCTCTGATAAGTGAATGATGATGCATAATGCGGGGTGGAAAGGAGGCAAGAATGGAGGAAGGATAGATAGCATAGAGGGGAGGGGTGGGGTCAGGGTGGAGGGGTAATAATAACAACAGAATGAGACAGACATCATTGCCCTATGTACATGTATGTACATAGATGGTGTGACTCTACTTTGTGTACAACCAGAGAAACAACAGCTGTACAATGAATCAAAATAAATAAATTTTAAAAAAAGAGAGACTCAATGAACTGTGACATTTTCCACTGCTTGAAAAGTATTTCATAATGCCATTCTGCCATTTTTTGAAGCACATATTTTGTAACACTCTACTGAGATACTTATTACTATATCTCTAGTGTAGATTTAATACTCCCATCCCATCTCCCTTGCTGATTCTGGGAAGCAAGAAACATATCTGTACTCCATCTTCAACTCCCCACTTGATAACAAGGACAATAAGCATTGAATTTAAAAAATGGTTGAGAGTCAACTGTTCTGGCATCTGGGATCCTCAGATTCATCTGACATCAGAAGCTACACAGGAATTTTCCATCTTATGTCTGGTTCTTTCTCTTCCCTCCCTTTACTTCCCCTGCCCCTCCTGAATAATTCAATCCTAATGCCATTAGAGGTGTTCTAGCAGTGTGGAGGCACACATTGTGGTGGATGAGGGAATAATGGTGACTTAACATCAGATATCAGATATAGTTGGGAAGGTGCCCTAGAAGGGACAGCCTGGTCAGAGTGTGGGAGCCCAAGTAAAGTCAGATGGGCTCCAAGCAGAGGGGGGCCCTGTCATATGCACTCATTGCCTCAATAGGGTAAAGGACACCCAGGTAAGTTAAGGAGGGCATGTGGAGTTATAACTGGATGAATGGAAGTTAGCTGTGTGAAGAGAGATTGTTGAAATAAGTAAACACATTGAGGAAAATGAAATCCAGTTTTTTTAAGAAATGTTGGTGAAGGGACTCACTGGTTCAGGAAAGAAAATTGGAATGAGCCCTGTGAAGTAGGACTGAAATTGAATGTATCACTGTGAATTCATGCTTTTCCAGATAGAAAAATAGAGAAACAAGTGGGTATGTGTGTGTGTGTTTGAATGCTTGAATATAGAAACTTATATTCCCTACTTATCTGCACTGGTGGGATAGGGTAACAGGAATATTTTAATAGCAATGAGCAGGCTTGGTGACCATATTCTGAAATAAAAATACTATATTTCACTATAGAAAGCAAGGCTGGTTAGAGAAAAGGTTGATTCCAGGAGTAAGGACCAGGCAAGTTCAAGGTGAGCCTGGAACACTTTTTGTACATAATGCAAGAAAACATTCAAAAAATGGTGGGGACATACTGAACAGACACTGAAGCCAGCCTGAAGAGCTGCCACATGTCACAAATAATGATATGAACATCATACCATCCACAGAGATAAAAAGTAAGACATTATCACAAGCAGGTATATAAATAAATAAACAGCTGAAAGTGGATAAATATATTTACACAGGTTTATTATGAAGGATAAAGTGCAACTTTACATTGGAGAGACCTGGCAGATACATCCTGACTCAAGGAACCAGAGAGAACAACCTTGGAAATAAGTTAAATCAATCATGGGACACCTGATAGTGTTGGGAGGGGTAAATAAATTACAGGTTTCTTTGAACCATCTCAAGGCAGAGGTGATGCCCTTCTGAGAACTCTCAGAATTGTGCTGACTGAGACTGCCCAGTCACTGGTAATGAACTGTTGAAAGTGGATTCTGTGCCTTACAGAATTTAGTGGTGCAAGCAGCCCTAGGTTCAAACGCCAGGTGCCCAGAGATCGAAGAGATACAGGCACAAGCTTTTAATTGGGCTGTTCCTGCTCACAATGTCATTTTTGTCTATCTTGAAGAAGTTTTCTTACAATAAACCTTTTGATGCTTAAACTTATGTAATAAACATGTGGAGCCCACTTTGGTGTCCATCAAGCCCCATCAGAGTTTGGCTTTCCCACCAAGTCCTGCTTTTATGTGTTTGTGTGTCAATTTCACTTTATTTCCAATCCTCTCACCCACCCAAGTTTGGAGAACAGATGAAATGTTATGCTGAACTGTAACATGACAGAAGAGAGAATACAGTGCCCACTCCATTATCATAAGGGAGCCCTGATCCAACCATGAAGAAACATAAGACAAACCCCACCTAGAAATATTCCACTCCTGGCAGGTCACTGGTTGCTAGTTTGGTTAGTGGAGCTCATGAGATGAGAACCAATGGTGTGTTGACCAGTGACTGGACCCAAGGAGGCTAAAGAGACAACAAAACTGAGCACCTGGGTTGGATCCTTCTGCCCTACCAGTGGCTGGGCAGTCTCAGTCAGCACAATTCTGAGAGTGCTGTAAAGAACATGGTTGTGACAACTCAACTTGAGGAATGTGATGGGGGCCTCAGAACTTGATGGAAGCAAGGTGTCGATGGGATCCAGTGCCTTCCTCTACTCAATGGTACTTACAAGCATCATGACCTTGTACAATCCACTCAGTACTTTAGCACATAGGGTATTAGGTATGTTGGGATTTTTATGGTCACACTGTGGTAATGTAGGAGTGTCCCCACTTTGTAGGAATACAAGGGGTTTTAAAGATGAGTTGGCAATTTACTTCCAGTTGATTCAGGAAAACCATTCTATGAACAGATTTCTCTGTCAGTTTCCCATGGTTTAGTGGGGAAAGGTACACGGCCACTCTCTGATGGACACAGCTTTACCCTTTCTCTCAGTGAGTCTCTTGTTCATTTAATTCAATGTTAGGAGGCAGTGCCACACAGAGAATGAGGATGTGGGCTCTGAAGCTGGAGCTCCTGAACTTTGAATCCCAGTGGGAGGTCTGGGGCCAGGGTTGCAATGCAGAGTTGAGATCACATTAAGCTTAGATACCAATCTTGTAGACCCCTTCTGTTTGTGCTACATTGGCCCACAAAGGAGGCATCAATTCCACAGTGATGTGACTTTAATTTGTCCAGGGGTGATTCTCAAGAATGTGTGGAGACTGTGAGTTTGGCAGGTGATGGTGGGGTGGGTGATGGCTAAGTCCTTCCTCCACTCCAGACCACTACAAGCTTCACGTGTTGAACAATTGACTCAGTACCTTTGTTCCCTGGTGCAGAGTCCCTAATATTCCCCAACTACAGCAGCACAAGGAGATAATACCTGCAGCTATCTCAAGTGGCAATGAAATCAGGTGATGGGTGTGAAGTGTTCGGGACAGAGACCACAGAGCACATGAAATGTCATCTATTATTTTAGATGACTTAGATTATTTAGATTATTTTATATTATTATCTTCCATCTTCAGGAGAACCATATTGCTTTTGACGTTTGGATGCCAGGTTGATAAAGTCCAGCATCACCTAATGTTTAGAAAATAAAATTGCTGACACCCTTCAAGTTTTTTATATGAAATTACTGATATCAAAGCTGATGTTGGTGAATAATTGCCCAAACATCAATGTGAACATGCCCACTCTAGGAGTTCCATCGTGATAGCAACTCTTAGTGGGAAAAATCTTGGGATTATGGGCAGCAGTATTAAGTGGAAAACTTTTCCCCAGATTCAACGTGGGCTTTCTCCTGCCCTAGGAATTTGTTCTTCAGGTCCCAGAATGAGGACAAGACCTTTCTGTCATGGCCAGGCTGTGTGGTGTCCAGAATACATGGAAACCTGTCTCAAGGATGAGACAGGCTTAACCCTCCAGGGTTCAAAGATCCATAGATAGGGCCAAGGAAGTGTCCAGTCAACCTTGGTTAACACAAGGGATACTCTTTGTGTCCTGTGGCAGATGGGCTGAGACCTTTAGAAAGTTGTTTCTGGGTGATTATTGATGGACCTGGAGGGCCTTGAGTTGATCTCTCATAATGTATATTCACTTCTTTTGGCCAAGAATTGTTCACCACATAAATCTTGTTTGAATATGTAAAAACTTCTTTAACATGTGAAGCTGCATATATTTAGGTGGATAAATATCTACATCCATTATTCACATAACCATGTAACCATTTATGTAGCTATCATCTGTGTCTCATATAGTTCCATCTCTCCATCTACCTATTCATTTATTTATCACCTGTATATCAGCTACCTAAATTTCTGTCTTCCAAACCCAGGCAGAGGAACAAAGAAGTTGGGGTGACCCTAGACCCAGCCCTTCTGCAGCCCTTGGAGAGACTCCAAGCAAGAACTGCCCAGGTGAACCCAATCAACTCCCAGATTCATAAGCAAATTAAAGAATCATCATCGAACACTGTTTTTAGAGTGGCTTATTATACCACAATAGATCACTGGAGCATCTGTAGAGTGAGATGTACAATGCAGACAGCAGACAAGAAGAGAGGAGAATCAGAGGAAGAAACAATACCTTAATTGTGAATGACTAGAGCAGCTGAGGGGCTAAGGATCCATTCAGAGGACGGAGTGCTGAGGTGTGTGCAGGGGTGTACTTTGACATCACATGGATGTAGAAGGGTTCATGTACCAACATTATTGAGAAACGATGTGCTAGTTCACTTGACATCAAGCCTCTTCAGTACAGCCTTTGATCAGCAGCATTGTGGTCAGAGGATGTGGTAGCCACTTGTCAAGAGTCTCCACCATGGTCATTTCCTTCTGAGATGAAACCTCCAGGAGAGTGAGGGACTCCTGAGACTGAGTTGTCAAACACATTGAGTCTTGCACTTTTCTCCCTCTTGGATCTGTCACTTGGGTGGAAACCAGCTGCCATGTTCTGAAGACACTCAGACAGCCATATGGGAAGGAACTGAGACCTCCTGAGACTGACCAGGCCTATGCATGAGCCACCTTTGAAGTAGATCATTTTGTCAAATTTTTACTGGAGAGCTGTTCCAAACCATCTTAGATTTACCTCATATGAAAACTCCAAGCCAAAACCACCAAGCAAAGCAACTTCTGCCCAGAAAATCTAAGATAATATTGTTTGGGCCCCTATGTTTTAGGATAATAGTTTTTAAAACAACATGTAATAAAAGGTTTGATTTTTTTAATTACCTTTATTTTATTTTTATGTGGTGCTAAGGATTGAATCCAGGGCCTCACACATGCTAGGCAAGCATGCTACCACTGAGCCACAATCCCAGTCCAGGAAACTTTGTAAGAGACATCAGATAACCAATACAGAGAAGAGGAGCTGATAAAATAATTTTTGATAGCTATAACAAAAAAATCTGAGGCCGTCCAGGGCTACATCCAGGGAGCAGTTGTGGCATGCACATAAGCATAGGTATACCCATGAAAACTGAACCAAATGTGCTAAAATGGCAATAAAGACTTGATTCAAGGCAGCTGCATGAGACTTCATCACCTGGGATGTCGACCCAAAGTACTCCCATGGGACTTCCGCATGGGGGCAACCGGCACAGTGCAGAAGTGGAAGACTTCAGTGTGGGGTAAGCGGGCACAGCGGACACTTAAGTCTTCCACTCAGCGAGGCCCAGCCCAGAGGCCCAGACATACTCCAGCCTGGCCCCAGTCCACGGTCTAGTGTTACTGAAGACTAGGAGGTGAGGTATTGGAAACCTATAGGTACACCACAAGTCTACAGGGGGGAAACAGCAATACCTCAGATTCTCTTGGATAGAGGGGAAGATACATGAGCAACATGAGAAAATAGGGAAGAAAGTGTCTCAATCAAATCTAGATGGTACAGAATCCAGTGATAGCATGGTGGAAGAAATGTCAGAAAGGAAGTTCAGAGTTTATATAATTAAAATGATCAGAGAAGCAAATGATGTGATGAGAGAGCAAGTGCAGGAAATGAATGATCACATCAATCAACAGTTAAAAGAACAGATGCAGGAAGCAAAAGATCATTTCAATAAAGAGATAGAGATTTTGAACAGAAATCATTGAAATAAAAGGAAAAAATAAACCAAATTAAAAACTCGGTAGAAAGCATAACCAACAGGCTAGATCAACTGGAAGACAGAACCTCAGACACTGAAGACATATTATTTCATCTTGGAAACAAAGTTGACCAAACAGAAGATGGTCAGAAGTCACAAACAAAGCTTACAAGAATTATGGGATATCATGAAAAGACCAAATTTAAAATTAAAAGTTATTGTGGTTGAGGAAGGCACAGAGGTACAAAAGAATCAATAATATATTTAATGAAATAATATCAAAAAATTTCCCACATCTGAAGAATGAAATGGAAAATCAAATTTAAGAGGCTTACAGGATACCAAACAAAACTACAACAGATCAACACCAAGGCATATTATAATGAACGTACCTAACATACTTGGTTTGGCGAATTCCCAAACCTCTGAACTGAGCCTCCCTGAGTAGGAAACTCAAGTGTCCACTGTGCCCACTCACCACATGCCAAGGTCTCCCTCTTCTGGGTTGTGCCAGCTGCCCCCACACAGAAATACCATGGGAGCACTTAGGGCTGACGTACCAGGGGCAGAGGTCTCAGGCCTCTGTGCTGGGCTCAGGAAAGTGTTTTCAACCTTCTAAATAATAAAAATTAATATTCCTACTTGATATCATAGGACAATGTAAACAAAATAAATCACAAGTATCTGTTTAAAGAGTGTTAAGATTTATACAGGCAAATTCCAAAAAACTAACTCAGTACTTAGATTATAGCAGTAGATACATGCTTGATAAATATTTGTTAAATATACACATACTGCAAAAAGTGTAATAGGTATTATTATTATATATGTATTATTACTTCCCTTCTGAAAACTTATTCAGGAAACTCTATATGTCTGGGAATATACCTTATACACTCTTTCTTTCAAAATATACATCACTTCTCCTCCAATGATTCTGATACTAACCAAGATCTTCTGATTTTAAACTCCATAAATACTCTACAATGACATCATTTACATGTGTTTTGTGGATGCAAATAATATTGGGAACCACCCTTATATCTTTATCTTAATATTTTGGAGTGTCACTAGACTTTGCAATCCTCTTTAAAGGGATTGTTAAAATTTTGACACTAATTCTCTAAGGGTGTGTGAAATGTGCCCCATGATCCTTGCATGTCTGAGCCCAAGATATAAGAGTGAAATTATACATAAGCCACTTCTTTCTTGCCACAGTCAAAAAGCATCAGAGATCTGGGTTCTTGAAAGGTTTATCCACATGAACAAAAGGAGCTTATTCTATTCAATTCAGTATTTGGAGCAAGTGCAATCACTGAATGATCTCTCTCCCCACACTCTTCTGAGAGCCTTAGCTACATCCTTATTCCAGAGAATACAAATCAGAAGATAGGGTGGGAGTAATGATGCTGTTGAACACAGAACCAACTTTGTCTTGCAGTGGAGTGCGCTGGGACCTGGGCCTCACATATGAGAAGATGCAGGCACCAAACCAGAGTGAGACCACAATGAGGTGGGAGCTACAAGTGACAAAGGCATTTCTCTTACTCCCAGCTGAACGCATCTCAATGACACTGTGCAGGATGAAGCCATAGGAGGGAGAAACCAGGATGATGGGGAAGAGGAGAAGCACAATGCTCCTGATGTACACTGTGGTCTCATAGAGGGTGACGTCACCACATACCAACTTCACCACTGCAGGAAACTCACAGTAGAAATGGTGTATTTTCCGAGATCCACAGAAGGGGAAGTGCATCAAGATGACCATGTGGGTTAGGGAGTTCAAAGATGCCCCCAACCACGATGTGACAGCCATCATCAGTCCTACCTTCTGCTCATGAGCACAGTGTAATCAGAGGATGAGAGATGGCCACATACCAGTCATAGGACATGAGAGCTAGCAGAAGACACTCAGCACCACCCAGAGACAAATAGAGAAAGTGCTGGGTGGCATAGCCCATGAAGGAGATGGACTTCTTGCCAGACAGGTAGTTGGTCGCCATCTTTGGGATGGTCGTGGAGAGGTGCATCAGGTCCATGAGGGAGAGCTGGCTGAGCAGGAAGTACAGGGTGTGAAGTCCATGATCCACACAGATGAGGAGGATGGTGAAGGTTTTGCCACTCACTGCAACAAGGAAGACCACCATGATCAAGCAGAAGAGGAAAAGGTGGGCTGGGGAGTCATCAAAGAACCCTTCAAGGATGAAGTCTGCCAGAGAGAGATGTCTGATTCCTCAGCCACATGTTCCTTTTCTCAGTTCCTGAGGAACAGGGAGTGGAAACTATGATTCCAGAAATATGGGATCCAGCATACATGATGATAAGCACTTTTGATCCAAGAAAACATTTGTGAAGAGATTTTGTTTTCTCTTTGTAACTACCCAGCAGTTGAAATTATTGAAATACACTTTTTTCAAAACAAGAGAAACCAAAAATCTGTCTTCACAAACATGTTCACTCTGAAATTCCAAAATATCTAGATTCTATTAAAGACCAAAATTTATGTCTCCTCTCAATAAATATATGTATATGCACGTGTGTGTGTGTGTGTGTGTGTGTGTGTGATGTATGGATGTTGGATCATGTTTTGTATTTTATCAGATACGATCTGAAAGAAAGCTGAATCACTAAGATATTTCTGTTTGTATGCACAGGTGTTATGGATTGTGTTATAGAACCTTGGTCTTATGCAACCATGGAAGCTTCCACCAGCATTGTGGAAGCTGATTAAGCAGTTTGTGTACTGTGGTCATGTTTAGTCTGATGTTGGAACTTAAAGTCCAAAGAACAAGCAGTTAAAAAGGGAAGATAGTATAAAGCAGGGCATAAAAGAGGCGGACTAAATCCAAAGACATGAGCTGTAACCCCACAAAGGAAGACCAGAAAAGAAAAGTCAGTCGGGCACAGTGGTGCTTGCCTGTAATCTCAGAGGCTCGGGAGGCTGAGGGAGGAGGATTGGGAGTCAAAGTCAGCCTCAGCAATGGGACTAAGCAATTCAGTGAGACCCTGTCTCTAAATAAAATACAAAATAGGGTTAGGGGTGTGAATCAGTTGCTGAGTACCCCTGATTTCAATCCTCATTACCCCCCAAAACATGTCAGGTCTGGTCACCTATGGAATTAGTGGTTGGGGTTCTCTTTTTTATTGGTTCTTCTTAGTTATACAGAACATTCATGTTTGTTTTGACATAATTAAAAAGCAATGAATATAATTTGCTTTAATTCAGTCCCCAGTACTTTCACTTTCCCTCTCCTCCTCTCTTTCTGTTCCCTTCCTTCTACTCCACTGATATGCTATTTATTTACCATTTCTTATTAGTTATTGTGGATGCACATAAAGATGAGACCCACTATGGTATATTCATATAGACACAGGGGAAAGTTAGATCAGAGTTCGAATGAAGCTGGTTGCACACACCTAGCCCAGAATACAAAGAGCCTAAAGGAGAATACTGGGGAACGCAGATCTACTGCAGGCCCACCTACTGCTCCACACCAATGAGGTGAGGCAGCAGACCAGCAAACACATATTAATTCTACAGAATAATTGCTTCCATTCTGACTACTCCAGCTTCCAGGAATCTCCTCTGAGACCCACCTAAAACAGAAACAATGAATTAGAGGGAATTGGGGAAATATAGTTCAACCTAGTGAACTTCACACATCACAAAATCACTGAAGTCCATCTTTTGTGAGTTTGGCACACATACACATCTCCAGTCAGGCTAATTCCAAATACAACAAAGTAATCTGCCTAATAAAATACAATACACCCAGCATGAAGGCAAACACATTCAAACCCTTTCTCCAGGAGAAAATCCAAAGTTCTTGATTTGGCCTAAGGGAGACATTCATTCTTCTGATACTTGTGTGCCCTTTTGTATCCTGGAACTTCAAAATTGTCTGCTTAATATATGTGAAGAATATTCATATAGAGCAAGAAATAAATACTCAGTAGTACTACCCACAGAATAGATCATTTTATCCAGAAAGGACTAACCCATTCTCTGGGTATCAGGCCCTGTTTGCTCATTCAGTCCTGCCATCTGCCCAATAGATCCATGAACAGAGAAGCCCTGGATGCAGGGGTAAAGATTATTCCTGGATCCAGGATAACTGACTTACATGCACAATGGCCAACCTGCCTGAAGCCACTACTGAATACTCAACTGCCAACAGCAAAGAACAACCCTGAGCTCCCAACATGGCACCATTCCCGGGGTCATCACCCAATCAATCCAGGGCACATGGATTGCACTGGACCACTTTCATCATGGAAGGGACGTGCTGTTTTTGCAGGCATAGACACTCACTCTAGATATGGATTTGACTTCCTTGCCTGAAGTGCTGCTGCCAGAACTACCATCTCTGGACCCATAGAATGCTTTATTCACTATAAGGGTATTCCATGCAGCAGTTCTCCTGACCAAGGAAGAGAGTTCACAGAACACCAAGTGTGGAAACTGGCCTGTGTTCATGAAATTCATTGTTCTCAACATAGGTCCTCCATCATCCTGAAACAAAATCCTCATCATAACTGAGGATGATCAACAGGTAAAGAAGGTCACTCCATGGGATGGAGTGAGTGATTCTGACTAACCAGGGGAAACTGAGTTGCTATTGCACAATAGGGATGAGGAAGAGCATGTATGGAATTGAAACATTTTCTAAGGTGCCTCTTCATACTCCCAGGTCCTGTGATGCAGGGAAATGGGAAACTAAAGCCCAAATCAGAACACCTTGATCAGGGCTCAGGTCCTTCAGAAATGAAGATTTGGGTCACTCCACCACCCCAGGAACAATGACCAACTGTGGACAAAGGCCTAGTGAACTGGGTAGTGACAAAGAGTGGTTATAAACACCAAACCTGACCATGTGGACAATCAGCATGAACACAAACTGTCATTCTTTGTAGATTTCTTCCTAATGTTGATATGAGCATTATTTTTTACTGCTTGTTCTATTTATTTATACATGACAACAGAATGCATTTTGATTCATTGTACACAAATGGAGTACAACTTTTCATTTCTCCACTTGTACATGATGTGGAGTTACACTATTCATGTAATTGTGCGTGTCCATAGGGTAGTGACATTTCTCTCATTTTGCTATCTTCCCTTCCCCCTGAACCCTCTAAACATTATCTATTAGTGTTATATGAAACAAATATATTTCTTACATTGCATCATTCTTTCATCAAATATGATATATAAATAATATATAACTTCAAATCCCAGTATTTAACCAGATACTATAGAGGAATAATATTCAGAGAGAAAGACAAGGAATTTCATTCGAAACAAGATTTTTTAATCTTTTATGGGGAATGGTTGGTGTATTTTGTATCCTTTTCTTGAGGAAACATTACCATATTTTTGGTTACACACAGGATTGTCATATCAGATTTGGTACAAGGATACTTCTCTAGCTTCATTTGAATAATGAGTATAATTTAAATAAATGAGCATGGATGCTGTGTTGACACAAAACAAAGCAACCATACCTATATCCTGGGTGGACTTGTAAGTCAACAGATTATGAATCAATCTGACAAAACTGGATTTTTCACATTAATCAGTCATATTTGCCAATCTTCTCTGTATCCAATTCTTACATGAAAACTAATCAGAATTAAAGCTTGATCTCCATGGTGAAAAGGACTATAAGAAATTAATAGTCTATGTTTAGCCTCCATATATCCACCCAACTCCTTTTTGTGTTTTGACTCCCAAATCTCCATAGACCCGCACATATTCCAGATTGTTTACCTAGGTTTAAAAGCAAAGAACATAGAACTGAATGCATTCTTCAAACTTCAGTTTGATCCACGAAAAAGAGCTTCTGTTTATTTTCTCTCTGTCCTGGGGTCTCTCTAGGATTTTTATGGCAGTCACATCACACTGCTAATTCATGCTCAGCTTTTGTGTACTAGGAGAACAACCTTGTTGGTGCTCCACCCTGATGACTCCAACACAGTGGAGATGATCTACATACATCCTTTCCACCTAATTATTCATACACATTTCTATCTCTATCTCCCATAGTTTCTAACCATCTCTGAAAACATCCAAGTGTAAGTTCTTCATTATCTGACTCTATTCTCTCTTCCTCCTTTAGGTAACATTCCTAATGACTTCCCATTCCTACTTGTGGCCCTCAAATTGCTTTTTTCTCTGTCTCTGTGGGAACCATCCTCAGGGGCTGAAAAAATGTCACCATTGATTGAAAGGATAATCTCACAATGCCTCGATTTCTAAACAATGTTTCATGAACACCTCAAGCCCAACAGTATCTTACCTGGAATTTCCTCTGCAGACATTTGAGGGCAGAACAAACACAGAAGTGAAATGGAGAGGGAGCAAGAGTCCTCACAGTCCCATATTGACTATTGACCAGTCACATACATATTTTCTGAAGCCCTCCTAAGATCCTGTGCCCCTGGAAGTTGTCATCATCCAGTGGAATGCCAGAGAGAATATTTGTCCAGCACAGTCATTATGGTTTGCACTAATTACCCGAGAGAAGGTGCATCACAGAAACAGTAGGACATGGGGTTCTGTGACACTCTCAAAATCCACACTCATATTTTGACCCCATCAGTCCACAGCAGGAAAAATTAAGTAACTGAACATATTTAGCCCCGACTAGCTGGGTCTTGGTAGGGTGCATAGGTTTCCCCTAGCCCTAAACATATATTTGAACTCTCTTTCATTGCCAGATTGAGAGCCTGAGCAATAGTAATGGACATTCATGTCACCTGAGTCAGACTCTAAACATAATACCAGCTTAACCCTCAATGCTCCCAGAGTCCAACAAAAATCTGATTTGGCGTCTCTGTGGTTGGGATCACTAAGGCACCCTCTTTGTAGCTTCACCCCCACTCATTCCCTACTTAGGAACATACAAATATGTATGTTTTGCAGTTACTAAGCTCCTTCTAGACTGCACAGATGTTTCCTCAACAGTAATCAAAGGTTAGAAGAGACCCAACTTGGCCTGACATGAGCCAGTCATGAGGGAAGAGGAGCACACACCATGAGAAAAGAAACATTCCCCTGGTCCCAAGGACCTATGATGTCAGCAGAGGTGAGCAGAGGTCTGAATCCCTGATGTTTTCAAGGATTCCCACCCAGAAGACACACTGTGGATCACTTGGGGGTACCATCACCCTAGATACCAATTAATCTGTGCTGTATGCACTGAGGTGCGCATCCCAGGATGCTGTACTTGAAGTTTGTTTGCAGGGGTGAGGGAACTTGATAATTTGGGGAGCCTGGTTCTGAAACTTACATGGGAATAATCTCTCTGGAGGTCAACGAGCAATGGAGCAAAACTATTCCTAAGTCCCTGACTTGCTTTATTCACTACAGAATCCAGGTCTGTGTAGCCCCTTTCCATGCTACCACTTTGAGAACACAGTCTGAGAAAGATCTAGTCTCTCTTGCCCAGTATACCTTTTTAAGGGTTTTCCTGCATATCTTCACAGAAAAGAATTCAAGAAATGAAGGAAGGTAATTCCCACCCTGACTCTTGGTGGTACTCCAAGAATGAATATTACTACATAAATATAACATATCAGGGTATTTCATAAGCAGAAATCAAAGAATAAATTGGCATACATATCTCTGAATTAGCATGATTCAGTAACTTGAATAAGGGTCTCTGTGTTGTTTGCATTCTCCAATTTTTGTATTTCTTTATGAAATGTACACATGATATCTGGAAACTAATATTTGAAATCCACTACTCGATCTCCAAGTTAGAAAACTCCAAATAAGATGTCTGTTAAACAAAGTTATTCACCTGGTAGCCACTGCATGAAGCAATTCTATGTGCAGTTGCTGTCTAAGACTGGATCAAAAGGAAAATCTCTTTAAGGGGACACTTATGCAAAAATATTCATATTGAGGTCAGGACTAACCAGGTAATCACAAGCAATGGAAAGTACAAAGTCAAAGGCAGGAAGAGACATCTGTGAGCTTTGGGTCAACCTTGAGCAGCCTGACACACATGTACCCAGAGCCCTGGAAGAGCAGAGACAAGATGGACATAAAAATCCTGAAGAAATAAAAGAACTGTGGGGTAAAAAGGTACTCTCATACTTTGCTGGTGGGGTTGCAAATTGGTGCAGCCACTCGAAAGCAGTATGGCGGTTCCTTAGAAAACTTGAAATGGAACCACCATTTGACCCAGCTATCCCATTCCTTGACCTATACCCAAAGGACTTAAAATCAGCATATTATAGTGATGCAGCCACATCAATGTTTAGGGCAGCCCAATTCACTATAGTGAGATTGTGGAACCAACCTAGAAACCCTTCAATAGATGAATAGATAAAGAAACTGTGGTATATATACACAATAGAATATTATTCAGCCATAAAGAATAATAAAATTATGACATTTGCAGGTAAATGGATGGAGTTGAGAAGCATCATGCTAAGTGAGATAAACCAATCCCCAAAAACCAAAGGCCTAATGATTTCTCTGATAAGTAGTTGATGACACATCATGGGGGGGAGGTAGGGGAAGAATGGAGGAAGGATGGATTGTATAGAGGAAAGTAAGGGGAGGGTGGTGGGGAAGGAAAGATAATAGAATATGACAAACATGATTATACTATGTATATGTATGAATATGCATATGATGTGATTCTACTTTGTATACAACCAGAAAAATGATAGTTGTACTCCATTTGTGTGCATTGAACCAAAAATGAATTAATTAATAAAAAAAAAAGAAATGAAAGAACTATCAACTAGTTTGACCTAGTAGACAAGTACAGAATGTTCCACTCAATGGAAACAGAAATATATTTCTTTCATTTATATTTGTATATTTTATTCTTCTTGGAAAAATCTCCCTGTGGAAACAAATACATTTTAACCTTTCTCAAAATAATCATACTGTCTAAGATGATTTTATTACTAGGCCTAATATGGAAGTCACCTGAGGATCTAGTCTGACTGGCTGGCATCTATGCCAATAAATAATATCCTAGTCATTGTAATGTAGCCAGTAGTGGGTCCTAGCCAATGAAAATATGATAGCTATTAAAAAGGAAGTAATGCACAGCATGATCTTTGTGCCCACGAACACAGAAGGTAACATGAACAGATTGCTTACATGAAAAGATTTACCTACTACACTTGTGCTAAACACATGAAGGAAAACATTACATGTCAGAAGAACACCCAACAGCTGCAGGTCTCTCATCTATTCATTCCTGTATGGACAAAAACCAGCTACTTTCGAACATCTGCCCTAAGTGTTCAGGGCACAGAGAAGAACATCTGCCCTAAGTATTCAGGGCACAGAGAAGACTAAGAACCAAATATCAAGATAGACACAAACAAACAGATAACTAGAGAACAGTCAAGATAAATAAACACAGAAATGAAAAACATGGCATCCTTTTCAACACTCAATGCCTAAGCCTCTACCTTGGTCTCCTCACAAATGAATCAAAGTTAAATCTCAAGTAACAGTCAGAGAAGCTTTAAGGTCAGATATCAGAAGAAGAACACAGGTTGTCCAGGGACCCTGTGATGCAAGGAACACCACTGTCTAATATTTCCCTGCTTTCATATCTTAGCCAAATTTGACTCCACTGGGAGCCTGTCCTGTTTGTCACTGGTAATTGCATTTCTCTTGGTGAGGAGAAGCAGCACTGCCTTTGAATGATTTCTGTGTTAGGTACAAATTTCACAATCTCAAGCTGCGTGAGACTTTCATGCCAGGGAGGGCCTGCCAAGAGGCCCAGTTCCACCTCAGCCCAGCCCCAGTCCATGATCTAGTGCCCCTGCAGTGCTTGACCACCTATCTACACATGGGGGTGCCTCTGCCCACTAGCAGGGATTTTAGCCCACCAGAAGGCCACCATACCTACAGGGTAGCACCCTTCTTGGGCTACTACATTATCTAGTTCCTCCCAGGCACTAGGCTACTGAAGACAAGGAGGTTTGAACAGTGAGGTATTGGAAACCTGCAGGGACTCTATTAGTCTATAGGGGGGAAACTGCAATACCTCAGATTGCCACTGCTTGAGGGGAAAGTACATGAACAACATGAGAGAACAAGGGAAGAAATTGTCCCAAACAAACCTAGAATCTATAGCAATAGAATGCAATAACAGAATGTCAGAAAAAATGTCAGAAAGTGAGTTCAGAATGCATATAATTAAAATGATCATAGAGGCAAACAATGAGATAAGAGAGCAAATACAGGCAATGAATGATCACACCAATCAACAGTAAAAAGAACAAATGCAGGTAGCAAAAGATCATTTCAATAAAGAGAGAAATTCTGAAAAAAAACCCAGAAATCCTTCAAATGAAGGAAATAATAAACCAAATTAAAAATTCAATATAAAGCATAAGCAACAGTCTAGCTGACCTAGAAGACAGAATCTGAGACACAGAAGACAAAATATTTCATCTTGAAAACAAAGTTGACCAGAGAAGGTGGTAAGAAATCATGAACAGAACCTACAAGAAATATGGGATAATATGAGAATAATTCATGGGATATCATGAATTATTGGGATTGAGAAAGGCACAGAGATACAAACCAAAGGAATGAATAATCTACTCAATGAAATAATATCCAAAAATTTCCCAAATCTGAAGAATGAAATAGAATATCAAATACAAGAGACTTACGGGATACTAAATGTACAAAATTACAATGGATCCACCCACGGCACATTATAATGAAAGTACGTAACATACAAAACAAAGATAGAATTATAAAGGCCATGAGAGAAAAAAATCAGATTACATTCAGGGGAAAACCAATATGGTAACCAGCAGATTTCACAATCTAAAAGCTAGACAGGCCTACAGTAACATTTTCCAAGCTCTGAAAGAAAATGGATGCCAACCAAGAATCTTAAACCCAGCAATACATACCTTCAGATTTGATGATGAAATAAAACCCTTCCATGATAAACAAAAGCTAAAAGAATTTATAAATAGAACGCCAGCACTACAGAACATTTTCAGCAAAATATTCCATGAGAAAGAAATGAAAAACAACAATGTAAGTTAGCACAGGGAGGAACTACCCTAAAGGAATAGTCAAATAAAGGAGAAATCAAGTCAAGTTAAAACAATAAATAAGCCAAAAATGACTGGGAATACAAATCATATCTCAATAATAACCCTGAATGTTAATGGCCTAAACTCATCAATCAAAAGATATAGACTGGCAGATCAGACTAAAAAGAAAGACCCAACAATAGGGTCTCTTCCTTCAAGAGACTCATCTCGTAGAAAAAGAACCCACATACTAAAGGTGAAAGGATGGGAAAAAAAAACATGCACATGGGCACACTAAAAAAGAGGGGGTTTCCAACTGTATATCAGATAAAGCAGGCTTCAAGCCAAAATTAGTTAAAAGGGATAAAGAAGGGCATTTCATATCGTTTAAGGGAAGTATAAATCAGCAAGACATAACAATTATGAGCATTTATGCCCCCAAAAATGGTAACTCCATGTACGTCAAACAAATTTTTCTCATTTCCAGGAATCAAATAGACCACAACACAATAATAGTAGATGACTTCAACACACCTCTCCTACCAGTGGACAGATCTTCCAAGCAAAAATTGAACAAAGAAACCATAGAACTCAATTGATTACTTAGACTTCACAGACATATATAGAATATTATATATTATATAATATTCTATTATATTATATAATATTCTACCACATAATATTCTATATATTATATAATATTATATATATTCCCATACATCAGTAAGGGAATACATGTTCTTCTCAACAGCACACGGATCTTTCACTAAAAGAGACCACGTGTTATGCCACAAAGTTACTCTTAGCAAATACAAAAAGATAGAGATACTACTTTGTACTCTATCAGAACATAAAGGAATTAAATTAGAAATCTGTGATGAAATAAAAAACAGAAACTAATCCAACACCTGGAGAGTAAATGATATGCCATTGAATGATGCATGAATAACAGAAGACATCAGGGGGGAAATTAAAAAATTCTTAGAAGTAAATGAGAACGGGGGATTCAAGATGGTGGGCTAGAGGAAGGCTGCATTCCTACTTGCTCCGTGGATTCCTACTTGCTTGGGATTCAAACAGCAGGAATATGGCTCTCGATGAGATTTTATATTCAAATCACATTTAAGAGGCCCCAGTCACCACTCCAGAACCAACTCTGCTGGGGTGGGCTCAGCCTGGCAGCAGGCAGCTACCACCTGGGAACGCCGGACCCCACAGCTGCTTCAAAGTCACTGACCTGGACCTGCGCCAGCCAGCAAATGAGTGCGGGTCCCCAGCAGCAGCTTCAGAGTCACTGACCAGGATCCGGCACCAGCCAGCAAGTGAGTGAGGGTCCCCAAGTGAGAGTGGGTCCCCAGCAGCTGCTTTGGAGTCACTGACCAGGCTCAGGCACCAGCCAGCAAGTGAGAAAAGGACTCCAGTAGCTGCTAGGAAATCACCATCCCTAGGCCAGGTTCAGGCCTGAACCCCAGGCAGCCTCAACTGTGAACGCATACCCACCAAGCCATCAGGCCTCCATATCCAGCTCCAAGCACAGGCCTGCACCCTGTATCTGGTCTAGTCTCAGGCTGGCACCCATGCTGTCGCAGACCATCTAACAACAGCAGGTTACCTTAGCCTACAAACATTGATTATCCCTGACTTGGAGGCAGTGGGACAGCATCCTTCTTGGGACACAGCATTACCAAGTGCCTGAAAGGCATCAGACTACTAAACAATAGGAGGTTTGAATAGTACAATATAATTTTACGGCAGAACTTTCTTCCTCTTTTTTTTTGTCTAAATAGTAATATTACGATTATTACTAATATACTTACTACATTTCCACTTCTTTCCTACTAATACCCTTATCATTCTATCATGCTCTAATACAGCAGTGACCTTGGAGACCCATTCTCTTTTCTCATGCTAAAACTTATTTCCTCTAATTCCACTATCACTATTCCTATGACATAGTAACTCTATAGACTCACTTCCTATCTCATTAACATTATATTCTAAACCACTCAGCATTTTCTTTTTCCACTATTTGAAATTGTGGTCCTTATTGTAAACCTATCGATTATGCAGTAGATAATTTGCACTCATTTCTGTATGCTATAATGCAGTTTATATCTAAATAGGTTCTATATGGTTTAAGGACACATATTGTTTACATGAGGTACTGCGAATAATAATCTCTTCAAAGGGAGGTATTGGAAATCTGCAGGGACACTATAAGTCTTTACAGGGAAACTGCAATCCCTCAGACTCGCACTACTAAGGGGAAGATACACAAGACACATGAGAAAGCATGGGAAGAAAATGTCCCAAACAAACCTACATGATACATCAAGAGAACCCAAAGACAGCATGGTAGAAGGAATGACAGAAAGGGAGTTCAGAATGTTCATAATTAAAATGATCCAAGAAGAGAACGATGTGATGAGAGAGCAAATTCAGGCTATGAATAAT
>JAJEJO010051714.1:0-36938 GCA_020662805.1 Glaucomys volans
GTGTTTAGTTCATTTCTTAAAAATGATCATGGATCTGGCACTTATTTGAGCTGTCAAATTATGACATCTGCTTCATTAACTAGCCACAGGATGTTTCAGGGAGAAGAATGGCTATGCTGCACATCCTCATCTTCACTATGGATCCTTAAGAGCGGATGCACAAGGGCTTCTCAGTAGGAGGAGACAGCTGAACACCCTGCCAGGCAACTTCATGCTTGGGCTGAAAGGAAGAATCTTGAATATAGTGAGAGAGAACCTTCCAGCAGCCAGCTTCACACAGGCTTATTTTCAGCCCCCAAGGAAGCTTTTCCCATAAGAAATCTCTGATTTTAGTTGGATGTGGTGGTGCACACCTGTAATCCCAACAGCTCAGGAGGCTGAAACAGAAGGATTGCAGGTTCAAAGACAGACTCAACAATTTAGCGAGACTTAACCAGACCCTCTCTCAAACTAGAAAGTAAAAAAGGCCTTAGGATATAGCTCAGTGGTGAAGCAGCTGTGGGTTCAATCCCAGGTACAAAAACAAAAACAAAAATAAAATTCTGTTTTTATTCCCCTGGAACTAGGTTTTCTCTGGATCCTCCTTAGCCCAGAAGTCAAGTTTTAAACACTGGAAATGCCATCTGATACCCAATATGGCAATTTCTATTGATGGAAAAGATAAAGATAAGCATTCCTAGTTGTTCCTCATAATAAACCAAGAAAATCTTTGTCTCCCCATGATGTGTTGATGAGTTTCCACCTTATTCATTAGAAACAGGCTTTAAATTCTTAATTTATTTCAAGAGTGAGCACATTTATTTAATTTCCTTTCTTCTTTATAATTAATTTTAAATATTATTTTAAATAATTTAAATGTATTTGTCCTTTGTGTACCATGTCTTTGGCTCTTTTTTGGAAGAGCGGGTGAGTGAATAAAGTATAGAAAGTTTTATATTATTCAATATATTGAAACTAGCATTGTGCTCCATATTTAAGTATAATTCTTACATTTCATGTATCAGTTAAAAAAACAAGTTAAATTTTTAAAAAAGGAAACAAGGAAACAAGGATGGGGAAAAAGTTTTAAATTGTAAAAGAATTAGGTAAACAGTGATAAAGAAGACAGATAATCCCTGAAGAAACTCACACATAAATATCAACAGTAAGCAATAGTGACCTCTTTTTTGTGGAATTAGGACTGAAGAGAAAGTAGGCTCTTTAGTTTTTTCTCTACTTTTCCTTCTATCTTACATAACACTGTATTTTAAAGCATTTTATTAAATTATTGTATAATTTTGAAACCCAATAAAGATTTTAAAATAAAAAACAATTGGAATTGAATAGAATCAATGTGCTCCAGACCCTCATGGCTACTTTGGTGAGCTGCTATCTCCTGGCAGTCCCAATGACAATGTGCAGGAAGATGGCACTTAAAAGTGAGAACCCCCAGGGGTAGCCTGACAGTCCTACCTCAGGAATATGAGTACTTGTCCTTCCAGATAACATTTGTTTAACATTTGACAGAGTCACTCCCAAAACACCAAGCCATAGGGAGTACAATAACTACCCTTGCCCAAGGCCCTAGCAAGGCTGCTCTAGGTGCTGGGAATCTACAGGCAAACAAACAGCACAATTTTAAAATTCTTCTAATAGTGTAAAAATTGAGGACTCCCAGTATTTTATGTGGTCCTGGGATCCCTGCATCTCTGCATTGGCTTATTTGGAGATACTACAGCAAGTAAGGAAAATCTAAGGTCATGATTCTGATTCCCTACCAGTCTGTTCTTGCTCCTGGTTAGGGTGTGTGGGTTGGGAGATGAGTGAGGGCCACAGGCTTGGTCAGGTTACCTGAGGATATGACTCACCTTAGCCCACATCCTACCTCCCAGAGGATCATGGGCCTTTGGAAAAAGCAGAACACTTGTGATTAATCCTAAGACTTAAATGCAGAATGTTTGATGTGATTGCAAAAACTATGCAATGACAGGTAAGTGTCAATAAAACAAAATAGGCACTTTTTAAATATAACACTTTATAGTAAACAAATAGTAAATACAGCAATTAAACTCTTTTTAGTAAGTATTGCTCTAGTTTACATAATTAAATATGTGGAACTAAAGGGGATTGAATGGTTTCAACATGCTTCTTCCAATCATGTGGATATTTGTCTTTCCTTAGCCACCATTCAATACTTCATGTTTTAGTAATACATAGCAGGTCATAGAAAAACTAAAAAGTAGAAAATGGAAATAAATTATCACACTATTAAAATTATAAGTTAAAACAATGCAATACAAGGAAAGAACATTGTATTACATTATAAACATCACATTGTTAGATAGTAGCTAGCAATGAGTAGTGTGCATGTAAGGTCATAAAGTATTCTTCAAATTATGTTAGGGTCCTTCTTTAAACTATCTTTAGAAATCAAATAGTGGCAGTTAATTGGCATAAACAGAAGCAAGAAAGCTAGTTGGAAATAACATCAAGAGAAAAGGATTAATGGGACTAAATCTTGACAGAGTCCGCTGAGGTCAATGGGAAGCTAGGAATTATAGCTGTGTCTCCAATTGTCTGGGAAGGAAGATTCCTCTAATAGCACAGGTGCACTAAGGTAACTTATGACCAGTTATTGACCCCAGTACCCAAATTAATAGGGAATTGACTTGTAGATGAAGCCCCCTAAATAGGACGGCCACCATACATTTCCAGAGAGGACCAACTAAGGTCAAAAACTCAACTGCATGACGTGAAGGAGGAGTTGAACACCTGACTGGCAAAGAGTACAGCAGGTGGACCCCAGTTCTCTTGGTAAACATTGAACGGTAATAAAATTTGGGGACAGCATTGTCTCCTTTGTCATTCTTTCTTTGGAGAGAACCTGCTTTCTCTCTTGAGAGTACTCTCTGCTTAGTCTCACTTTGCTTTTACTTTATAGTTTTCTTGCATGACTTTTGGTGTCTGACGTTAAATTTTCTTTCTCCAGAGAACAAGAACTAAGGTGTGGATTTTGGATTCTCAGCTCTTTGCTTTCCTGTGACAACATGTGTGGATAAATAATATTTTATTTAAAGCAGTCTTTTTTTTTTTTCCTGGTACTGAGGATTGAACCCAGGGGTGCTTTACTACGGAGCTATATCACCAAACCTTTTAATTTTTTATTTTGAAACAAGATCTCCCTAGGTTTCTGAGGCTGGCCTCAAACTTGCCATCTTTTGCCTCAGTCTCCCCAGTTGCTGGGATTAAGGCATGTGCCACTGTGCTTTTCTTAACCTCTGATTTTCTATACATAATTTTCCAAAGTTATACTCTCAAAAACTATACTACAATAAATTCTCTTATGTGTTTGATAAATTCCTGTCAGTGAAATTGCTGCATAATAGAGCATATGGAATTTATCTGAGAGTTTTTCAGGTAACCCTCCACAGGGTTCACATCGGTGACACACCCATAAGTGTATGAGAGCAGGTTGCACAGATAGCTTTTAACTCTCACTGATATAAGACTCAAGGGACTCCTACAACTCACACTCAGAGGCAAATGAATATAGTTTTATTGTTTTCTTTCCCCTGTGGAGAGTCTTCATTGTCTATTTTGAGTACTTGTTAAAATACAATATTAACCAACCCTGGTTACATTCTGGGAAATTGTATAGCTCAGACTCTCAAAGTGGCAGGAGCCATATGTTTGTTGCCTTAATGAGCTCGCAGCTCACAGTCTCCATGATCCTCACTGAAAGAGAAATTCAGTCCTGAACAAAGTAGTGCTAAAGACAGGGCCATCAATACTTATCTGTTGGTGAAGAATAAGGATTATAAAGAGTTTTGCATGTAGAAATAAAGAACAGCTGATACATGAAATGAACTCAAATTCTTTATTAATCAAGTTCTTTAGGTAAATGATGGGGATATTTTAAGAATTTTGTCTGGCTATACCTAAAATTCTGACTTGTTTCAAAAATTGTTAGGAGGAGAATATAAATACTTATTTTGATTACTACATATAAGGAAATGATTCAAAACAAATATTTATCAAACTGGGAAAGCAATGATGCAGCTCTGAGATATTATAATATTGATAAGTAAAATTTAAAATTTGCATGTTGTGCAGAGCTTTTGTAAGACACTGAGGAGTTTGAGGTTGAATAGAAAATCTGCATCAATAATTGTTTTAAAGAAACAGAAAGGAAAGGACTGGATTTGTGAATATATAATAAATATAGCATTGTAACCAATTGCTTGCTCCTGAAGTCCATGAGACTCAATGCAGTAATAGAGGTTAGGACTTTAGGTCCTGTAGACTTCACATAGGTAATTATTTTGAGGCACTATTTTAAATCAAAGGATATTATAACTTGGTAGACATCTGCTAAAGTATTCCAGGAATGTGGAAAGAAATGCAGATAAAGGAATACCTAGTCAGTCAAGCTACACTTCGCAGATGCACCTGTAGAGTCCAGGTGGTGTAGAGAGCTGGCTGACAGTTGGATGTGGAGATTGCCTGACAGAACTCGAAAAGCATCCTAGAAGTGAAGGGAAGAATCAGGGAATAATTATAGCAAATTCTAGTCTGAGTTTTAAGAAACCGTTTACAAAATGACACCGTAGCATTTCTCTAACCAGAAGTATGCTGAGGAATGCCATCTTTGGAACTCTTCTTCACACATTAGCATCCTCTGGCCATACTTAGAAGTTCCACAGGAAATGTCACTCAGGATCACTCAAGAACTGAAGCTTCAGAAGCTAAAGTCACTGATTCTCTGCACAAAAATGTTTCTTTTGGGATCTCTAAATCTCTTCTCCTACTTCTAATTCTCTCTTAATTGCATGGCTTCCCTTAAGTTCACAATTCAAGGCTCTGCTTTGATGTGAGAGGTCTTTGAGACCTGTAATGAAATTAGAATGACAGTTACAGGCACACCTCAGGGATAATATTCAAATAACTATATTCAGAACAAGTTAGGAAGTGCTGAAAGTGGGTAGAACTTTGAGGCATACTGGCTTAGTTCCCATGACTATTTCTCAGAAGGTACATGGATACCTGGGCCTGGGGAGGAGAGTAAAGATACAGCTGAGTACATGCTCTGCAGGAAAAATTGGCAGCCCATGGATGCTGGAGTAGTCAAGATGGTACAACTTTCTCAAGAGAACAGTCTTCCCTGAAGGTAAAAATGAATAATTAAGAACAGCTTGGAACTTGGTGATGGCCTTACTAGAAAAGCTCTGTAATTAGCCTATTGTTTCCTACACTATGAGAATACTGTTATGCTGTGATTGCCAAGAGGAACAAATTGTACTCATAGGAGCCTTTAGATTTTCTGTTTGTACCCAAGAAAATTCTATGTATCTTGCTGATCAGTGCCCAGAAGGTTAGTAGACACAGCACAGTAGCCTTTTCTTGCCAGGGATGGGTCTATTCCAACTGGAGTCACTTTGTTGTGACAAAATGCTGTCATGTTTCACTAACATGCCATAGTATTAGAGAAATTGTTCATAATACTGATACAAAAAACTGTTGTAATTCCTATGTCTATGAGGAAACTCAGATTTTATTAATATTTTCATACTAGTCACAGACAAATGGTTTATTTTATTTTTTCCAAGTTGAGAAGAAACATACTACAGACATGGTAAAATAAGAGAGAGGGAACAATTCAGACCACCATTCTGGATTTTACTAGAATCATCAATACCACATGGGGATGATGACAGACTTCTCATGGATCTTCCTGTGGCATCCACTTGTCTAAAAGGAAAATGAAATGCTGCCTGGGAAGTATCCACTTTGCATTAACAAGAGCTGGGAAGCAGTAAGGGACAGTTTCTCTATTTAGATGTTTGGCATAATGCAGGTTGGAGTACTTAGAAGCCACAAAGCGAAGATTGTCTTAGATTATTGAGAATAGAAGGAGGAAAATGGGCAAAGTGGTAAGGACAGGGCAGGGAGGGTGTTTTAGTTTACTTTTTCCTTGCTGTAACCAAACAAAAGACCTGACAAGAACAATTAGAGGATGAACAATTTATTTGGTGATCATGCTTTCAGAGGTTCAGTTCATAGATGGCTGACTCCAGTGCTCTGAGCTTAAGGTGATGCAGAACATCATGGCAGAAGAGTGTGGAGGCAGCTCTGGACATGGCAATCAGGAAGCAGACAGAGGGTTCCACTCCCAGGGACAAAATATAAACCCCAAAGGCATGCCTGCAGTGGCCTACTTCTTCCAGCCACACCCTACCTACCTATACTTAAGACCCAATTAATCCATATCAGTGAGTTAATCCACTGATTGGGTTAATGCTCTCATAACCCAATCATTTCACCTCAGAAATTTCTTGTGTTATGTGTACATGAGCTTTGGGGGAAAAACCTCATATATGACTTGCCCCTCTGTTATGTCAAGATTTCTAGAGCTTCAGCCCTCCCTGAGAAACACATCAAGCTATGTTTGCTTTTTTATTTCTCTCTGTAACCCTGAAGCACTGGAACACTACTCTATTGCAGTCTTCATCTCTGATTCCTCTCCAGATGCAAGTTACTAGAGGAAAAAGATCATGTCTTTCTACCAAAACATGGAGCATAGATCAAACACTGAAGGCATGTTTATTGAGTGAGTACATGAATAAGAGAATATTTAAAATATAGCCTTGCTTTCAATCAAAGACCACAGGAAAAGTGAATCTGAATGACACAGTCAGGAGGACTCAGAGCAATAGCCAGAAGGAAACATGATGGCGATGAGAAAAGACTACATGTAGGCATTAGTCTTGGTTCTCCCGAGAAATGAACCAATAAGAGATATAGCACATCATGTATGTTTATGTGTATATAGATAAATAAAAATAGATGATGTACATAAAAATCTCTATATGTGTGTGTGAGGATAAAATAATACAGTGATTTTGAAAATTGTTTGATATTACCAGCTAAAGTAAGAAACACTTTATCCCATGAGCCAACAATTTCACTCCTGCATATGCACCCAAGAAAAATAGATGCAAATGTGTATCAAGGAATATGTCTAAGAATGATCAAAACAGGAGAATTCACAATAGCCAACACCTGAAAACAACATGAGCACACATCAAAAGCAGAATGCGTATGTATGTATATGGAATTTGTTATGCACTTATATAGTCTGAGAAATCCTATAATGGAACCAGAGAGTTGGAGACCCAGAATAGTTAATGGTACAGGTTCCAATCTACTTTGACCTACCTGTGTATCTCAGAGCTCATGTTTTGGAATTGTAGTCCTCAATGCAATGAAGTTGGAAGCTGGGGCCAAAAGGTCATGAGAGTTTCTATCTCATGAGTTGATTAATGTTGATTATAAAATGAGTTTGAGGTAGAAAGTTCAAAATCGTTTTGCCCTCTCCTGTACTCTTGCTTTCACAGCAAGAAATGCCTTGCAAGATGTCAGCTTGCATATGTTTCTAGCCTCCATAAAGTCAATTCATTTTTGTTCACTACAAATTATCCAATCTCAGGTATTCTGTTACAGCAGCACAAAATGGATTAATACACAGTCCATGTCTGATTATGCAGGCAGGAGAAGACAGATGTCCAAACTCAAAGACAAGCAGAGAGAAAAAATAAATATAAAGAATTGGATGATGCCTGTGCTCACAGTGGATGGGCAATCTGTTTTATTCAGTCTGCAAATTCAAATGTTAATCTCATTCAGATTCATTCTCACAAACAGATCCAGAATAATGTTTAACCCATATCTGGACACTGCAGTACACTGATCATATTTGCACACTGAATTAACGACCACAGTGTGCTTTACTATATTATCAGAATTGTGGGACATGATAAGATCAGATATATCTTGCTTTATCTACATCAAGTGAATGTGTAAGAGAAACAACATTTTTGTTAAAACTTAGTAATTACGTTCTCTAAGTTAAAAAAAAAAGGAAAAGGGAATTAAATGTGAAGATCAGCTTATTTGCTGAAATTCAACATATAGCTTTTTATAGACCATTGATTGCATGTTTGAGGTTGTGTGAATGTGTATGTGTGTGTTTGTGTGTGTGTCTGCATGTGTTAAATTTACTACTCAATATTTTTATGGAGTTAAACAGCTGATCTTTAGCAAATTCCTATAGGTGAGATTTAAGTGAGTTCCTTTACTCAAAAAGAAGCAGTTTTTCCTACTTGTTGGAAAAAATAGCCTAAAATATTTCCATGTATTTCCAAATGTCATCTTTTTTTAAATGTATTTTTTAGGTGTTGATAGACCTTTATTCATTTATTTTATGTGATGCTGAGAATTGAACTCCGTACCTCACACATGCTAGGCAAGCACTCTACCACCAAGCCACAAACCCAGTCCCCAAATGTCATCTTGACCTCCAGCTTTCTGTTTGAGCCCGGGGATAAAATCAGTCATAGCTGCATGCTATTCTCTTAACATTACAGATATTGCCCTCTCCTACTTCAGTGTTTCGAAAACATAATTTTATTTATACTGTTGCCAAACACCTGCAATTTATGTTTTATACAGTTGGAATATTCTGAGTCAGCTAATGAAGTTCCCATCCTTATGACTTCCTTCTAAAAGCTTGTGAAATAGCACTTTGTAAAGCTGTTAATGATGGTGTCAGTGAAAATTTCATCTCAGAGAAGATGTATGGATTAGGCTAACACTGATCCTGTAGGTGTGTATACTCCTGATTTCTTACATATAACTTCTTACTTGCTACATGACTTTTCCCCTTACAAACCACACACAGAGAGAACCGCAAACAGCTAGGAGCTTCATCATGGCATGTGCCCTCTGTGAGAAGAGGGAATTGATTAGATGACAGAAGCTCCCTTCATGCCTCCTGCAATTTACCATGGTCCCATTTTCTCCAAAAATAACCAATATTCCACATTCTAAGAGAATAATTTTGTCAAAATCTTTATGCAAATGAAATCATACAGAACATATAGTCTCTGACTTCTTTTGTTTACATTATATTTAAGATGTTCATGCTGTTGTAGGTAACTATAGTTTCTTCAAATTTATTGCTCTATAGCTTACTATTTTATGAGCACCTACTTTATCCATTCTGCTTTTGGTGTAGACTCATCTTGTTTTCTGGTGTTGGCTCTTGTGAATTTTCCTATTTCAATCATTCTTGGACATGCTTCTTGTTACACATTTACATCTACTTTTCTTGGGTCTATATGCAGAAGTTTGTTCATGGAGTAGAAGTGATATGTACTTCTCACTGATAGTATCAAATAGTTTTCAAAGCCATGGTGATAATTTATGTATCCTCCAACAGGTTGAGAGCTTTCTTGGGGCTCCACAGCCTTACTAATTATTGATATTGCTTCCTTTTCATGTTTCTTTTGTTGCTACTTTTTTGTTTGTTTGGAGAATTTAGCCATTTCTGTGATTGAATGAAGATAGTTCCTGTGGCTTTTATGCTTTTCCCTGATGGTTAATGAGATTAAGCATTATTTTTGAGAGTTTAATAACCCTTTGTGAGGGAATTGGTAGGAGGACTTGTTGCAGGAAGAAGAGAAGAGAGGGTATTTGTTGAGACTAATTTTCCATTGACTTACCTGCAGGAAACTTACCTGCAGGGATCTCAGGCAAGAAGTAGGTTGTTTTTCTCACCTTAACCCCTGTATTCTCTTCCAGCATTCACTATAGGTCATATCTAATCAGAATCTCAAAATATTCTTGACCCATTCAATGAGTTTCATAAACTTAGTCATCAGGAATGATCAACAATAATTATATGATGTATAAAATTAAAATTTCAGTTCCTGATTTATGTTTGAAAACCTGTATTTTAGAAAACAGAACTTCTCAGTCTACCACCTGGAATACCTGGTTGGATAGCCAAGTTAACTACTGGGCATATTTTTAATCAGAAATCTATTTGCTCTATCAGAAGAAGAGTTGAGTCCTTTGTTTAGAATGGTTCATCAGAGTTGTGTTCAGGTGTTATGAATTATTCATGACATACATTACTATATATCCAAATAGATGCTATCTCTCCTTTCCTCTGTACGTTCTGAAAAGCCCTGGACAACCAGCCCCACAGTTGGATTGTCCACCAACCTTCCTTTATTAACATGTTTGTTTCACATATATCACAAGGCATTGATTAGGTTACTACGTTTTATCCAAAACTTTGTTTTTATAGGATTGTGTCTCAATAGAGTTGTTGGATTTAGGTTTTGATGTATATCACCTCAGTTTCACATTTATAGGTCGTGAACTTGTGGTTCCACTCTTCAGCTGTGCACATCATGCAGACTTTGAAACTTAAATGTTCCATATTTATCATTTTAAGAATGAGGATAATATTAACTATCTCAGATGCATACACATATCTGGGATAGTTAATATTATCCATATATTATATACATATAAATATAAAATGGCAATTATTATTTTTGTAAACTGTTGTTACCAGTGTCCCTGGTGATCTTTTGTTATATTAAATTTACAAATTTAAAGTTTAATTTTACACCTTTCTTTTATAGTTTTCTAGAAATAAGTTTATCCAAAGAGAAAATAGTTCTCCTTATTACAGACTGCTAAATGTTCCCAACTATTCATTTTCCACGTTTTCCCTTATTAGTTGACCTCAAAATGTGAGGTGAGCACATGGATATACCTTCAACAGATTAGATTCTCTGCCTCCTTTGTAGTTAATTGTAGTCCTTGACTAATTTTATTAAACTAAAAGGATGTAGAAGTGATATGTTGAACTTCTGGGACACCTAATTAAACATGAAGCTGCTTAGCTGGGGCAACCTCTGACCTTCCCTTTTTTGTGTTAGAAAAAAGAATTTATGGAGAATTAGCTTGGACCATGCAGTTGAGAACACTTGAGGAGGGTTCAAACTTGAGGTCCAGGAGCTGAGAGATTTGAGGTTAGAATCCAATGGGGTCACAAGCTTGGAAGGAAACAATACATCTTGTATTTTACCAATTCTCTAACCATAAATTAGCATTTCTTTCCATTGTGAAGGTAGGCCAAAAAAAAATAAATAACAAGAAAATCTCAGCAGTATCAAGATCCTTTTCATACACAGAAGTAACAGATATTTTCATACCATGTAATAGTTGATACATCAAAGTAATAGTTATGTTCATCCTTCTTGAGAGATTTTAAAGTTATTAGACCAATCACCTAATTTTGATAATCTATTAATAAATATAATATATGTATGATTAAATATATATGCATATATATGTATATATATACATATATATATATATAGAGAGAGAGAGAGACAGACAGACAGACAAAGAAAGAAAGCTGAAAGGAAAAGAAAAGGCAAGCAAGGCAAGACCTGGCCAAAACAGTAGCCAGGTTCCTAAACTTAATTTTCATGTGAAGTCATTTATGAATATAATGAAAGTCACAAAATAAAGTCACAGTGGTCACCGTGTACATGAACAACATATTAAAAACTCATCCCCAATTATAGATCCATTCCATTTCATTAACAAAGAAAATGTAAAATCATCCTGTGTGTTGCTTTAAAATGTGATGCAACTGTCTGAGACTAGAAAGGAAAGAATCCTTTCAGGCTAGAGGTGAACTTATATTTTGGGGACCTGCCCCATCATATCTGCCTATCACACTCCATGTTGAACCTGACAGATCTCTAATCCTGGAAGTTAAGCATGGTTGGGACCAGTCATACTTGGATGGGATTCTACTTGGGAATACTGGGTACTGCAGGACTTTAAAATGAAACAAAACAAACAAGAAATCTGCCTTTATCATCATTCCCAGGAACATAAATAGGCCACTGATGATATATAAGGAATTGTTTTCAAATGAATATCAGCAGAGTACTTGAAGGTGTTGATGATAAATTCTGGTTTTTGTTATTGAGAAGCATGAGCAATGATTAAAACATAAATAAAACAGGCTCAAAGATATTTACTTACGTTTGTAACTTGATCTAATTGTTTTAGAATAAGGAAAAATTAATACAAAAATACAATGAATGAATAACTTATTACAATTAATGATAATACATATGAACTTTCATATTGATTTAGGAGAAGTGAGCTTTTCAAGAAAATAACTGGTTACTTTTACCTTCCAAATGGCTTTCTAGATTGCAATATTAATTTTTTAATTTTTATTACATATATCTAATTGATAGTCTTTGGTATTTTTAAATTGCCTATTAAACAAGTTTCGAAAATCAGATGAACATAAATAACTCTGTAATTTAAATTAATTGGTAATTCACAATATCTATGTTTATTTTATCTAGGCTTTTAGGCTTGATTGAGAAGATTTAAAAAGTGGCATTTCTTTCAGATGTTAATGTTATCATATTAACCTTATAGGTTCAAAACCAATTTATTCTCATGTAAAACTAAACTTAATTAAAACCAGACTGTGCTTGATTATTTAGTTATTATAGATTATGCTCACTGGTACATATTCTTGGGCAAAGATTTTTTTTTCTATTTTTCTGCTTTAAATTTATAATTTCTTCCTTAACTATAACAATTTTCCTAATTGCAAATAATCCAAAGGAACCTAAAGTAGCAATAGGTTTTTTTGCTATTTTTTTATACACGAAATATTTTAATACTACTAAAACTGGAATTTTTTTTCTTTGATAGCTCATTAATCATATGTATGTTTCTTTCTATTTATATTAGTCTGGTGAGCAGAATTTGTTTCTCAGCAGTGAGGATAATCTTTAACAAATATAAAGTTCACAATAGAAGAAACTCGAATGAGTTGAATTTTCTCTCTTAATGTTCATAAGGACTGCATTTCTTCCCTTCCTCTATTTTTCCTTCCTGCCACCTCTCTACTTTCCTTAAAGTTAGTGAGACAGGTTGGGACCTGTCTGTTTCAACAAGTAGCAAAAGCTTGGGGTCCCACATTTATTCTAGACTATATAGAGATAAAGTCTTTTGCCATAACCCACAAGAGCTTAAGCTTGAATTAGCAGGTTATTCATAAAACACTCCCATAACCTGGATTTTTTTCTACATTTTGTTCCCATGTAAAGGGTTCTTCTGCTAAAGATTTCTGCTAATATAAAAATAGTAGATTTTCTCTGATGGGTATTTCATTAAATTTTGGCAACTCTTTTTTAACCTAACATCTTATTTAGCGAAATATATAATAAAAGCACATATTTAGCTACTTCAAGGTTGACTACATTCATGTTTCATGGAATTTTTTGTTGTGGGTGGGCAAGTCCTAATGAAGTTAGATTTCAATTTTTAATCTCCTAAAGTGTAAGAGATTAAATTGATGAAAAATTGATATGAAAATAAATTAACCAAGTACAAGGGAATGCTGAGCATTGAGGTATTCATGAGAGTCACGTTCAGGGCATGGCACCATGTCCTGAGTACCTGAACAGTCCAGGGATTGCTGTTTACAGTAAAGTCCGCTTTCAGAGACAAACAGAAAGAGGAGAGGGGCTCAGACAGTCACAGCCCTACAATCCTTGTGTCCTAAAAAGGGCAGAAAGTGTTTCCTGAGTTGTCAAATGGAGATGAGGCTAGAGAAGATCTGGGATAAATCTTCAATTTACCATGTCATTAGGAGAATAATTTATGCTATTGCTACTAAAGATAAGGAGCAGACACTTGCAAACTAAGAGAGGTGGAATAGAACAATGGACAGAAATGGGAAAAAAAAAAAAAAAAAGAAACAGAAACTTGAAACTGTTCAGAAACCAAAGTACCAAAAGGCAAAAACTCTTTACTGTCTACTCTTGGTCTTTTATTTCTCTTCTAATATCTAGCATCTTTTCTCTACTGCCATTCAACCACAACTGTTTTATGTGTGGTACCAACTTTATATGGTGGAATTTCTTCTGAGTCGGTGGTTGAATTAAGAGATGGGAGTATGGTTTCCATCGGCAGCATTGCCCTTGGGATGGATGATCTTCCTGGGGGAAGAGGTTAGGTAGATGAGAGCTGAGCCTCAGTCACATAAAGTCACTAATCCATTGTAGTTGTTCACCCTTTCATTTTCTGATTGAAAGCGATTTTTTCTTTTTGTTATTAGAATTCAAATCTGTGACTTACCTGAGTCTACACAACATTTTAATTCTCTTACAAATATAAGTAGAGAAATCATAATCAGAGTTTGAAAAACATGGATGCAACAGTCCTCTAATTTGTATTAATGCTTACAAGCAGCACAGTGTTTATGCAAACTTGGCCACCATGAAAACAACTGTCACTTTCAAATGATCATAGGCAGTTTCCTTCTTCTTCGCAGTCTTCATCCATCTCAACCACATTATGGTTAAAGATAATTGAAACTGTGAATAGTTTACAAATCAAAAGCTTCTCAGTTTCAAATAAGCACTTTTTTTTCCTTCTCGAATTTGAGGGAGATAAAAAGCTCCCAGCAGACCTCCACCTCACATTTGTGTAGCACAGGAATTAAGATCTGAATTGCCTGGGACATAAATCTGAACTTTTCCAGTGCTAGCTGTGTGAACCCAGTCAAGTTTTGTAACTTTGCATTATTATTATTAGGTTGTTTTTTTCTTCTTCTTTTGTAAAATAGAGATGATACAATACCTACTTCACAGAACCATTATGAGAAATAAATGACAACATATATGAGAACTCTAGTAGGACTTAGTGTAGCCAGTGCTCAGAAAATGTTGCCTTTTTGAAGAACCAGTATGTTGAGCAAAGGAAGGCAGACATAAAAGAATATGTGCTATGTGATTTCATTTATCTGAAGTTTTAGAATAGTCAGGAAGATGCTATGAAAATAAAAATCAAATCAGTGGCTCCCAGAGTGCAGGTTCAGGATGTAAACTGGGAAGAGCCATGGCAAATTTGGGGGTGATGGAAAAGTTCAAAAACTTAATTGGGGTGATAGTTACATGGTTATAGATATTTGCAAAAACTGCTTTCTGTATACTAAAAATCCATGGAGACTATTTATTTGTATTTTTTCTACTTTTCAGACCAGAGTCTCACAATGTTGCCCAGGCTAGGATTAAATTTATACACTCAAGTAAATCTCCTACCTCAGACCCTTGAATAGCTGGGACTATAGGCACGTACCACTACACCCCACTGTGAAGCTGATGTATAAATGAAATATATGTCATCAGAGTTAGTGAAAATATATGCATCAGATAGAAAGTAGAAAATGAGGGAAAGAATGCCCCACTGTTATGGGGCTATCATAGACTGTCAATTTAATGTATCTCTTTGTATTGATCTATGTAATGAGTATGTATTACTTTCTCACTTTCTTGAAGAATGAAAGATTTAAAAATTGTAAAATTTTCAGTAACTCCAAGAAACATTTCTGGGAAGCCTCTGAGCACTGAGCACTGACATCTGTCTTTCTTAGCCAGCCATTTGTCCAGCCACATGTCCCGTCATCCCTTGGTATCAGAATTTCCAGGACCTCCTAGAAGACCAAAAATCTATAGATGTTCAATTCCCCTGTATAAAATGGCATAGTATTGGCATAAAATCCATGTATATCCTCCTGGCTACTTTAAATCATCTCTTGATGACTTCTAATAACTAATAAAACATCAATGCTAAGCAAATACTTTTTATATTGTGTTGTTTAGGGAATAAGGATGGAACAAAGCCTATATATGTACAGTGTAAACACAGGTTGGCTGACTGCATAGATAGGTAATGCCAACTATATTTTCTTCTGACTTCTGTCTAGAAGCCAGAGATATTGTTTCTTCTTTCTTTGTCATCCTTCCTGTGTCTCTTGAGACAGAGAACAAAAAATAAAACGCAAATCCTACAGATATTTGTTTTAACTCTTTGGAATAATTATCTTTAAAAATGCTGCCTATGGTGGCTGTAATTTCAATCATTCTATTATATGTGTTGCTAATGATAATTGAATGACATATCTGTCTACCTACCTACATTCACATTTTCACAAAAAAACTTTTCCTTGCTCTCCTTCCTGGTCTCAGCTTTCTTCACCCTGGGATAATAAACACTCAGAAAGAAAATGACTGCTTCTGTGAATGTTGAAGATATTCTTTATACTTAGAGAAATGTTTTCCATATACTCTCTGCTCCAACTGGAATTTCACAGGAATCACTCCTTCATTAACTTTGCTGAGATGACACAAAAAATTTTAGATTTCAAGATGATTTACTATGAAAATAAATTCATAGATTATCACTGATGTTTTTCTTAGCATGTCTGTATAAAACAACCCAGTGAAAAGGAGAATATCAAATGGCAGCTCACCAAACAAGAGCCATTAATGCTGTGTTGACAAGCCCAAGGATAATGTCAGGCCTGGTGAGGTTGAAAAGAGTGTGAAACTTATGATTAAATAGTCCGGTTTAATTTTCACTCCAGAATTTTTCATGTAAACTGTGTGTGTTTTAAAGTCTTTATTAGAAAAATTGACAATTTTGGTGCTTAAACTCTAGATAAGCATCTTTAGTGCCCAGAAATACACATTTATTTCAAGGTGATATCTTTCTGTTGTGTTTTTTATATTTCTAGCCTAGCAGTTCCACTAAGGGAATTCATTAAAAAGAGCTTTGCATGATGAATTTCCTGAGTTAATAAGAAAAGCAGCAGGAGTATATCACTGTAATAACAGACTTAGTGGTCTGAAATAATGCACATGCAGTGCCCAAATATTTTATTTAACCAGATTTTACAACATTATATTCTCAACTGGTATCTAGTTTCAACATTTGGAAAGGTGGTACCTACAATTTTTCTTCTTTTCCTTTCCTTCAATTTTTTTTCCACCTGGTAAAGTTTTCTCTTCTGGAGATAAATTTCCTTTCTCATATTTTGTAGTGCACAAATTTATGGCTAAATTATTTTATGTATATCTGTACATTCTCTCAGAACTAATTAGCTTCTCTTAACCTGAAACATCCTAGGAAATCATCTGACTGTATTCTCCAATTGTGCTCCACTCTTTGTGGTTCCCTTGAATCCTGGGTTGGTATTCCAGTCTCACCAATCCTTCCTTTAGTTCTTCAGTCAAATAATTATTTACCTTTAAACTTTCTGTCTTATTTCATAGAGCAGTACAATAATACAGAAGGCTTTATTTTGAAGTCATAAAACTTTATGAGGAATAGTTACAACAATAAGCTTTTAAAAATTTCTATTTAACTTTATTTCTCTGAAAATTTAATGCTTATTTAAATATCTTTGTGCTTCTGACTTTTGTAAATGTAAGTTGCAATCTAATACAACAAAATGAAATTATAAAGTGAGAAATAGATTCCAAATAATATGTTTCATAATAGTCACAAAAGACTTGGTACCTCTAAAGTGATAAATGATATGTCACAATTATTCTGAAATACCACAGAATATCTAATCATCTGGAAAAAGTGTACAGTATAATTGCTCACAAGGCATTTTCTTAGGCAGAAAAAAATGTATTACAATTTTAGATTTTATGAGGAAATTTGAAGGCTAGTTTTATGGTTTAGGTATGAGACATCCCATAAAAGTTCATGTGTGAGACAACAGAAGAACCTTTAGAGATGAAATGATTGGGTTAAGAGAGCATTTAATCTAATCAGTGCATTAATCCTCTGAGGGATTAACTAGGTACTAACTTTCAGCATGTAGGATGTGACTGGAGGAGTGGGTCACTGGGGAGGGTGTGCCTTTGGTGTATATATTTTGTCCCTGGTGCTCCCAGCTTAGTGTCTGTTTCTCTCTCTCTCTCTGCCTCTCTGTCTCTCTCTCTCTCTCTCTGTCTGTCTGTCTCTCTCTCTCTCTGCCCACCTGCTCTCCTTTTTGGGAGCCATGTCCTGAGCTGCTTTCCTTCTCCACATATTTTTGTCATGATGCTATCTCTCCTTTGGACCCAGAGCAATAGTTAACTGTGCATGAACTATGAATCAAAATCGTGAACACCAAATAAACTTTTTCTAAATCACCATGGAATAAAAACTGACCAAAACAGGTAGTAAATGATGACCCCTAAAGATATCCACATCCTAACTTCCAAATCTTATGACTCTGTCAGGTTACATGGAAAGGGGGATTAACACAGCAGATGGATTAAGATTGTTAATCAGCTGAATTTAAAACAGAGCTAATTCTGGATCACCTGGGTGAGCCCAGTGGAACCAAAGGATCCTCAATGTGGATGAGGGACATAGAAGAAAAGATCAGAGAAATGTAATATGAGAAATGTGAGCTCAACCCAATTGCTTTGAAAGTACTAAATTAAGAAGACATAAGCCAATAAATGCAAGAAACTTCTGAAAGCCAAACTGGAACAGAGGCAGTCTCTCTCTGAGTCTCCACAAGGGAAAGCAGTGTTGCTAATATCTTGGTTTTAGCCCAGCAATACACAGTGGACTTTATGTCTGCAGAATTATAAGATAATAAACTTGTATTTGTGTCAATTTTTTATAATTCCAAGAGAAAGCTAACACAATGAAGAAATAAACTAATTTTAAGTGGACTAGAATGACATAAAATTTATGCAAAAGCCAAAATTTATGATATGAAAGTTTTATAAAACATCTATTATACAAATGTTTGTCTGGATAGAATAACAGATTTAAAACCTTAATTATGTAAGTTACTTTCCATCTAAGAAAAATGTTAAAGAACCATTAGGCAGGGTTAACTTGTCTTAAAATGTCTATTTTATTTTTCCTCCAGTACTAGGGATCCAAACGAGGGACTCTCAAAGTCTAGGCAAGCACCCGACCACTGAGCTACCTCCCTAGCCTTAAAACAATTATTTTAAAGATGGCTTTCTCTTTCAGCATTCAATTTTAAAAACATCTCAATCACATTTTTTTTTAGATTTAGTGAACATATAAGCATAAAACCCTAAAGATGACAACATCAGGTAAAGTTTAACATAGTATGCAGGCTGACCTAGTTAGTGAAACTGTAGCCATGAGAAAAACTAAAGGAATTATTCAGACCAAAATACATTTAGCCAAATGTGTGATAAGAGAATGCAAAGAGCATTACATTTTTTATGTGGTTTTTGACATTCTAGCTCAGATGGTTTCAGAGGATCTATTTAATCACCTAATTCTGTTTCATCAAAACTCTAGTTTGAAACTCTATTCTGTAATAAAATTATGGCATTTGCAGGTAAATGGATGGAGATGGAGATGGTCATGCTGAGTGAGATTAGTCAATCCCAAAAAACCAAAGGCCGAATGATCTCTCTGATAAGTGGATGATGATGCATAATGTGGGGTGGGAGGGAGGCAAGAATGGAGGAAGGATGTAATACATAGAGAAAAAAGGGGGGTGGGTTTGGGGAGGTGGGTAAGAATAATAACAGAATAAGACAAACATCATTACCCTATGTACATGCATGATTACACAAATGGTATGACTACTTGTGTATACCCAGAGAAACAACAGCTGTACCCCATTTGTGTACGATGAACCAAAATTTAAAAAAAAAAGAAACTCTATTCTGTTTCAAACTCCTTGAAAATCATCTTTGCGCAAAAATACTTTTGTGATCTTATATAATTTAAATATTGTTTTATACCAGTGGACACTCAGCAGGTCTGCAGTTAAAGAGAAACCAACTGTACAGTCCAGCAGGCAGGCTGTGATACCTAGAGTCACTTCAGAAAATAGAGCACTGCCACCTAAGTCACATGTTTATGGGTCTCTTAAAGGCTCATGGCTCATATGTAGTGATACAGTTGGTATCCCATCTTGCCCATCAAATTCTTTCAGTAATGCCTGGTTCTCATCACCTCTAACTTGTATGTGACCCAGCAATTCCTCACTCTCAACTCATTGACCGGACCTGTCTCCAACTCACATCATTAATCTGTAAGATGACTTTTTCAAAGCAAATGATCCAGTCTTTCTCTGAGCAAGCCTTCATCTACCTCTATTCCTTCTCCTAATGCTCGGTGTAGCTGGAAACCTCAGCCTCTTTCCTTAGAGACAGGAGGTAATAAAGGTCTAGAGGAGAGTCTGTGGATAAACATTTAAAACTTGAATCATTGTTCTTATGTCAGTTGTAAGATACCTCTTTGCAGAGAACTTGCTTTGAATTAAAATGCACAAAATAAAAATTGTAAATATTTTATGTTGTCATTTCATTGACAAATGGAAAGAGACACATCTTATAGTAAAAAATGAAGCAGAAAGCAAATCTGAACAAGCATATATTATCTGCTCATATTGGGGAAAACAAATATTTGGAAACTTCAGAACTTGACCAAATTTGAATTGCTACAGAATCAAAGTCTCATATTCAGACTAACACAAGGTGTTCTACAATTTAAGGTTTGTAAAACCTTTACACTCTGAAATGGTATCATCAACTCAGGAATAGAGTCAACAGTCACTTCTATCAATTATATCCCACATTCTCAAATTATGTGTGTTTCCCAAAAGATTTTGATGAAAGTTTCATAATTGGCTGCTAAGCTACCCCTGATTAGTGTGCAAATGGATGTAACACCAATGCCTATGACCATGATTGGAATTGTATTCAAGTGAGATTTTTTTCAAATTTTTGACCTAGTTCTAATAATTGTAAAACATTTAATAGTTTTCCCAAATGATCATATGTTGACTTACCAAGAAAAAAAATGGTGCTCTGATCACATCTGAGATACTTAATAACAGAAAAATAAAAACATGAAATGTTTTATCTGCTTTGGTGAGTGAGGTCAGGTTTCCCTAAAGTAGTGTTCATTGTCTTGCCCTGTGCATCCCTGTGACCCTGAGCTCTACCTGCTTGGCTGGAAAATGCCATGTCCTACTGTTATGATTGGTACTCCTTCACTTGATTTGTTACAGTTACCTGAGGACTTAGGAGTGCAGGACAACTGTGAATTCTTCTGTATTTCACAGGAAGCCAGCTGGATTTCCAGGTGTCAAGAATTCAAAGGAGTGACTGAACCCAAGATAAAAAATAAACAATATTAAGAGAAAATAAAGGACAATGTTTGGAGAGTAATTCCCACACTTAACTTACTGGTGGGTGGGTTTAGGCCTGGGAATTGGGAACATATTTCTGCTAAAGGTATTTCAGTCATTCATGGACACTGTTGAGTTAGACACAGGTGGTCAGAGGCTGCTCAGGAAAGGAATGGGGACACACACTATGGCACATGAAGTGCTTTATGTGCAAGGAAGCAGGAATGAAAAAAATCACACTTAATTTAAATACATTACTGCATACTCCATGATTCACACACTGTTCTAAACAAACAGGATAGTGCAATAAAGTAAACAGTCTGGCTGCACAAGGCATGGAAAACACAAAAGAAAGAAAATATATTATTAACAGAGTCAGATAATCTTAAGCAACATAAGGGAAATAAACCAGGCATAAAATGTAAGAAAATGGTGCTATTTTTGGATGGGTGAAGAAAATCATAGCTGAGGAGATATTAGTTAAAGGGACCTAGTGGGTGAGCCCACCTGGGGAACATATTACAGACAGACAGGGCAGAAATCTGTAGGCTAGAGGTCACACTCTATGTCAGTGACTACTCTAGGATTTTACACTTTATTCAAACCAAATAGCAACAAATTTCATGATGAGATTTGCCTCTGCAAAATATCATGATGTGACTTCTTTCAAACTGTAAGTACTTCATGTTTCTTTGTTTGTTTTAGCAAGTAATCATTTATGGCCATTTTTGTTTCAAATATATAAATACATAAGAATACCAAAAGAAAAAGATAATTGTTCATATTTTTGCCATAAATAATCATTGCTAATCTTGATATATTTTCACGTTTTAAAAATTAGTTTAAAAATCATGAAGCTATAACATTTTTATAAATTGATATGCTGTAAATAATCACATACCCATTTGACCACTCTGATTCCACCCAGTGTCTTCCTTCACTAAAACAGTGTTTGTGCATCAGTTCTTTTTCCACATTTGTGCGCACACACACACACAAACACACGCAATGGTATAATTTTTTGTGTGTTTTAATCTTTGTGTTTTAAGTGGTAATATACTATTTGTCTCATTCTGCAACTTTTTCCTGACACTAAACATGTCATCAAGTTTTACCAGTTGATATGAAGATGCACTTCAGTCCTTTCAACTGCTGTGAGGATTTAATTGCCGTATGCTTAAATGTGTGCATGTGCAAGGGTGTGAACATGAGTGTTTGTGTATGTGAGCACATGTGCTTCTGCATGAGCATGCTATTTTATTTAGTGGCTCTGACTCCATGTACAACATGAAACACTTGATTTTCTTACACTGTTTTTAAATAAGATATGGAATTTCCTTTTCTATCAATGCCATTTCCCACATATCCCATAATTTGCTGCACAATTTCACACATTAAAATTCAGTTTCAAATTTTAATATAATACTAAGTTTAATTTTCAGTCCTTCCCATCTCCATCAGAAGCTTGAAGTGAGACCCTGACTACCTTAAATGGAAGAGTGCCCTCCTCTCTCTTCAAGTCCTGGTTTCTCCCCTTCTAGGCTCTTCAAGTGCTGCCTTTGGCAGAGCACCCCACAAACTCCTTGTGGTTGCATGTGTTCATTCATTTCTCTTTCTCTCTCACTCTCTGTCCTTTTCTTTTCTTCCCCCCATCTGTGATTTTGTTGGTACTTTAAAAAAACATTTTAATTGACAAATAATTGTGTCTATTTATGTGACATGCTGTGATATTTTGGTCTGTGTATACATTATAAGAAGACTCAATCAAATGAATCTAATCAAATTAATTAATACTAATTATCACCTCACCAATTTATCATTTTTTCTAGTGATAACATTAAAAAATCTATTTAAAAAATTGTGTAATACATAATAAATAATTATTAACTGTGATCATCATGCAGTGAAGTAGATCACTCAGACTTGTTCCTCAGTTGAGCTGGAACTTTATACCCTTTGACCAACATCTTTTCTCCATCCTTCCCTCCTTTCCTTTTCCCTGGCCTCTAGCAAAGCACCTTTTTACTCTGTTTCCCTGAGCAACATATTTGGATTCCACATGTAATTGAGAACATACACTCTGTGACTTTCTGTACCTGGGTTATTTCAGTCAGGCCCTCTTCTTGTGTGAGTTTCTAAAATACCCCTCAAATCTGTCTTGCTGTTGCTCTCAGCTTCCTTTTCCCATGACACACAAGCAACTCTACTGCCTTTTCCCAGCTTTCCCTTTCCTCAGGTACCCTGTTCTACAGACTTTCCTTGAACTTGCTGAGCTGTACCAGTAACCTCTCACAAAAGATGCTGCGTTTTCTGTGACCCCCAGGGCCTCCTTTGCCTCAAGTCAGCTGTCTCCTCACAGGAGCTGGGAGAAAGGAAGAAATGAGTGAGTCACAAAAATCACATCAATCGTGTCTGTAACTATGATTTTAAATTACAAATTAGCATCATGAAATCATCAGCAGAGGGGGAAGTGGGTCAAAACCACCCTTACCTAGGTACAAACTAAAGAATTATTACTAACATCCACACAATCATTGTTGACATCACCATTCACATGGTGCATTGTTTAGGAGAAATAGGAATCAAAAGAGAACAATTTTTCATCACATAAGAATTGTCATTTTCTATTGCTAAACATGTCATGCTAAGTAACTGATGATGGGTACAGAGGGGGCATGTTCCCATGGGAGAAACTAAGCAATTGTTGATGGGTACAGAGGTGGGGTTTTCCCATGGGAGAAGCTCATTTCCTACATAACATGGAGTCTCAGAGCAAAATGGAGTCTGTTTATTGATTGCCCATATAGACTGGCCTGTAACATTTCTATGTCACCAAATCTGTCAGGCTGTCACAAATAAATGGGCTGAGGAAATGAGCAGACACTTCACAGAGGATGATCTAAAAACAATCAACCAACATATGTATGAAAAAATGTTCAAAATCTCTAGTAGTAAGAGAAATGCAAATTAAAACTACCCTGAGATTTCGTCTCACCCCAATTAGAATGTCTTTTATGAAGAATACAAGCAACAATAGGTGTTGGTGAGGATGTGAGGGAAAAAGGTATGCATTGTTGGTGGAGTTGCAAATTGGTACAGACACTCTGAAAAGCAGTATGGAGATTCCTTAGAAAACTTGGAATGGAACCACCATTTGACCCAGCTGTCCCACTCCTAGGTCTATATTCAAAGGTCTTAAAATTAGCATACTACAGTGAATCAGCTACATCAATGTTTACAGCAGCTCAACATTTTTAGAAGTATGGAGATTCCTCAGAAGACTATGAATGGAGCCACCAGATGACCCAGCTATCTTGGTATTTATCCAAAAGAACTAAAATCAGCATAACAGTGATTTATACACATCAATGTTTATAGCAAGGAAATTCAAAAAAGCCAAGATATGGAACCAACCTAGGTACCTCATCAGCAATTATTGCTTGTGTTTTTGATGATTGCCTTTCTATGTGAAGTTAGATGAACTCTCAGTGTAATTTTAATTTGCCTTTTCCTGATTGCTAAGGGTATTGAACATTTCTTCATGTATTTCTTGGTCATTTCTATTTTCTCTTTTGAAAAATGTCTGTTTAGATCATTTGTTCATTTATTGGGTTATTATTGGGTTTTTTGGTGTTAGGTTTTTTTGAGTACTTTACGTATTCTAGAAATTAATCCCCTGCCAGAGGAGTAGTTGGCAAAGATCTCCAATTCTGTAGGGACTCTCTCTTCAAGAACTTGTTTCTTTTGCTGTGCAGAAGGTTTTTAATTTGATGCCATACCACTTAATGATTCCTGGTTTTATTTCCTGAGCTCTAGGAGTCTTATTAAGGAACTCAGGGCCTATTCCACTAAGCTGGAGTGTTGAACCTGTATTTTCTTCAAGCAGTTATGTTTCTGGTCTGCTTCCTAGAGGGGCTTGCTAGTTGTGTGTTAATAAAATGGCTGTACTGCTCCACAGTTTTCTACCAGCAATTGATCTAAATTGTGTGATTCCCTTCACTGTCTTTGCTGCTCCTCTCCACATTTAACTTGGTTGGCCTTTCTCTCCAACTGTGATGAAGGAAATAAGCTTGTGGACTTTGCCTCCCCACCTTTCCCAACTTTCTCCCTTTGTTACCCTCCCCTAAACCCTACACACATCAGGGTCCTGGGTCAAGAAGTTCCGTCCTTATTTTCTGCTCCAGTTCTCAAATTGCAGTCCTTCCAACCTTCAATCTGTCCCACATTGAGTTTCAGAATGTTTACTCTGCCACCTACCTCTAGAGAGCTTTTCTTTTGTTGCTTCACTTCTGGGTTGAGGAGAAGTTAAGTGTTGCTGTCTAGATCCTCTCTGCCATCCTCTAGGTTCCAAATTTGAAGTTTTATGAGAAAGGGGATTTGGACTTCATTTGGATGACTCAAGAAACGATAATAAAAAAGGAATGTGTGGGGGGGGGTTGTGCAAATATGTATCAGAATGGTAAATATTTGTTCAATAAATAAAATAATCAAATGTATATACTGTATTGCTGGAAAGTCAGTTCCACTCTCTAATCCTGGTTTGTTTCCACCTGCTATTAATCAGCTCTTTGGGTACTATAACAAAATACCTGATACATGATACTTGTGAAGAAGAAAGGTTCATTAAGTTTTATTTAGCTTATTGTGAAGATTCAGAGTTCAAACTACAAGGATCCCATAGCTGATGGAGGAACATATGTGGGGGAGTGACCACATTTCAAATCAGAAAGAAAATTCTGGAAAGGACCAGACTTGCTCTCTATATAGCAATCCACTCCTGAGATTTTCCAACAGATCACATGAACTATCTCACATTCCAGTGACCTAATTAGCCCCCTACCACTTTCTATCATTTTTTTTCCTTTTCTTTTTGCAGCACTGGCAATCTGTGTTAGTCAGCTCTTCATTGCTATTTCCAAAGTACCTGACAAGAGCAACTTAGAGGAGGAAAAGTTTATTTTGAACTGATGGGTTCACAGGTTCAGTCCATAGCTGATTAATTCCACAGCTCTGGGCCTGAGATGAAGCAGAACATCATGGAGGATGGGCATAGCATAGGAAAGCTGTTCAATTCTGGGTAGCCAGGAAGCAGAGGGAGAGGTATACAGGAAGGGTCTAGGAACAGATATAATTTCTGAGGTCACACACCACACTTGTCCTATTTCTTCCATCCTGTCCCACATGCATACAATTATCACCCAGTAATCCATTCAAATTATTAATTCATCAAGTTAGCCATAGCAATGCATGCCTGTAATCCCAGTAACTCCAGAGGCTGAGGCAGGGGGATTGCAAGTTCAGGGCCAGTCTCAGCAACTTAGAGTGGCCCTAAGCAACTTAGTAAGACTCTGTCTTAAACTAAAAAAAGGGCTGGAGATGTGAGTCAGTGATTAAGTACCCCTAGGTTCAATCCTCAATACCAAGAAAAAAAAAAAAAAGAAAAAGAAAAAAAGAAAATCAATCCATCAAATAGATTAATCCAGTAATGAGGTCAGAAGCCTCATGATCAAATAATTTCCTAAAAGTTTTACCTGTGGACATGACTTCATTGAGGATCAAGGCTCAACACATGTGCTTTAGGGAATCATTACAAATCCAAACATTAACAGTATTGAACCCAGGGCCTCATTCCCACGAGGCGAGTACTCTATGATTGAGTTGTATGCCTGTCTTTGGACCCCACCTTCTAGAGGTTCCATAGCACCTCTTCAGGACCACCATCCTGGGGTCCAAGTTTCTAATCACATGGACCACTGGGGCACCCAAACCATATCCAAACTATAGTACACTTGAATAGGAAATTGAAAATAATTGCATTGAAATGAGTCAAAGGATGAACAGTGCACTCAGTTATCATTAGTTACCAACATAGTTTGAAAGTCCATGAAAGTTAAAGTATTAAAATTTCTAACTACAATATCATCACAGAAAGCAAGGAAATTTTAATGCAGTATTTCTAAAATGTTAAATTCTTTAGATGAAAGCAACTGTTACAGTAGGATATTACTTTTCAAGAACTCAGTATAAGAAAGAACATGCCTATAATTAGCATGTCTCTTCTTCAATAAGGCAAGCTATGAAAAATTTTAGTTGATGCTAGTATGGACTTTTTAAATATAAGGAAATTTCTTATATATAATATTTTAGGATGTTGTTTTCCACTGAAGTTTTTATCCTTTCAATAAAATTAGAAACGATCCAAATAATAATAGTAAATCTATTATTCATAGCACCTCTATCTAAAATAGAGAAATTGTTGAATTGGAGTTATATGTGCTGATCTGTGTGACTTTTTGAGGAAATCCCAGGTGAGCAGAGGACCTATGAATTTTTATGAAAACAGTTACAAAATTTTCAAATAGGAAATAATGCATGCCATATATGTGTAGTAGTTTTTTTTTTGTAGATTTTTCTATATATTTTAAATATTCAGCAAAAATATCCAAAACCATCAGGGAACATTTAAAACTAACTGATTTCTTATGCACTTGATATAATATAAAGTATTGTGAAGATGAATTTATCTTATGAGTAATTAGTTTAATAGAATTGAAGGTACTCATGATACTTTCAAGTTTTGAGAATTTAGATTTAGTGAGATTTTAAAACTTGGTTTTGCTCCTTTTAGTATCAGACAAATATTTCAAAACATATTTAGTTTCCCCAAAGAAACATTCCCATTTTGTTAGGGCTGAGCAGCTTATTAACAAATATAGGGTTTAATGTTCTCCTATGAGCTATTGCATAAATATTCTTCAGGTTATAAAGGCTCATGGAAATATTCTTTTGCTATTACTTTTGGCCAATACTAATCATCTTATTGTATGAAACATGTTGATTTATGGGATTTTTAATAATAATTTTATTGAGATAATATATTTACAAAGTAATATACTTCTTTAAAGTGCTTAATTGAATAGTCTATAGTATGTACACAGACTTGGGCAACCATCACCTCAATTGATTTTGTAACATTATGAAACAGCGTCTTTTAAAAAGTTCTTATAAGCAGTAACCCTTTATTTTTCTCAACTTCCATTCTAAGTCCTAGGCAAATACTAATCTACTTGCTTGCCATCTCTATAGACTTGCCTATTCTGGACATTCTGTATAAAAGGAATCATAAAGCTACTCAGGAGGATGAGATAGGAGGATAGAAAGGTCAAGGGCAGCATGGGAAACTTAGACTTAAAATAAAACAAAAGGTTACGTGGTGTAGCTTATTAGTAGTGCACGTGTCTAGCATGTGCAAGGCCCTGGGTTCAATCTCTAGTGCTACAAAAAAATAAATTAAGTAATAAATTAATTAGGCTGATCATGGTGATTCTTGCCTGTAATCCCAGAGACTTGGGAAACTGAGTCAGGAGAACGGCAAGTTCAAAGTCAGGTTCAGCAATTTGGTGAAGCCTTTAAACAACCCTGCCTCAAAATAAAAATTATAAAAAATGTCTTGGGATGTGTTTCAGTGGTTAAGTAATTCTGGTACCAATAAACAAGCAAATAATCATAATATATGAACTTTTGCAACTGGCTTCATTCATAACACAATATTTTTCAATGTTCATGTATGTTCTATATATCAAGTATGAGTACTTCATCTATTTTTATTGCTGAATAACATGTTGCATTACATAATACTTTTTATTTATACATTTATAATTTGATGGAAATTTGACTTCTCTCTCAAATTTGGGGAAATTGTAGTATCTTTGCTATAATGAATAATGATTCTATAAACATTTGTGTACAAGCTTTTTGTCAATGTGCATTTTCATTTCTTTTTGGCACATGTGTAGAGTAGAATTTCTGGGTCTTATGACCACTTTATGTATAATCTTTTGAAGAAATGCCTATTATCAACTGGAGTTACTTCCTTCTCTTGAGATTTGTTGAAATTTTTATCACAAAAAAAGTATTTAATTTTGCCAGACTTTGGAATTGATTAAGATGATTTTAAGTTTTTTGTTCTTTATTATACTGATAGGGTCAGTAGAAATTTAGATGTGTGATCAACCCTGAATCCCTGGGATTAATCCCAATTGTATAATCCTTTTCATATGTTGCTACATCCACTGGGCTAGAAGTTTATTGAGAATTCTTACATGTATATTCGTGAGACATTTGGACCTATTGTTTTTCTTTGTTGTGATTTCTGGTTCTGGACTGGTATTTCATTATGTTAGAGGGTTGAATTATTGCTCTCACATACACATTCCAAAGATATGTCTTATTCCTAATTCTTAGTTCCTTAGACTATGATCTCACTTGAAAATAGTGTCATTGCAAATCATTATTTAAGATAAGGTCATATTGGAGTACAGATGGTCCTTGATCTAGTATGACTGGTGTCCTCATAAGAGGAGATGAAACACCCAGGGAGAAGATGCCACGTGAGGAAGGATGGGAGCGATGCATCTACAAGCCAAGGAACACCAGGATTGCACAGACGCCAGCAGCTGGAATCAGCAAATATTGCATTCTAATGGTTTTAGAGCGATCAGGGCTCTTCCAACACTTTTATTTCATTGTTTGGACTCCCAAAATATGAAACAGTCAATTCCTGTTGTTTTATGCTACATGACTTGTGGTAATTTGTTACAACCACCTTAAAAATGGACAAACATTGTATGCTACAGTTCATTTTTCTTGTGCTCCTTTAATATTTTCTTTGTTTTTAATTTCAGCATTTTAACCAAGATTGGTCTGGACATGGGTCTAGGTGCATTTATTCTCCTTAGAGTTTGTTTTATTGAATGTTTACATTCATGTTTTCATCATGTTCAAGAAGTTTCTTCCATTAATTCTATGAATGCATCTTCTGCTTGTTTTCCCTCCTTCTGTCTTTTTGGTGCTTCCATTACAGGTTAGTGGTCCTCCACATTTCTGAAAGTTCTTTCATTTTATTCATTCTTTTTTTTCTGAATCCACAATCTCAGCTGCTCTATCTTCAGGTTTGCTTATTCATTTTTGTTAGTTTGTATCTACTGTTGGGGCCCCCAAATGGCATTTCTGTTTTGGCTCTTGAGTATTAGCACCAGAATTACCATTTTGTTTTTATTTGTGATTTTTATTTCTATAACCATAGATTATATTTGGACTATCATCATTATATCCCTGTATTTCTTTTCTTTTCAGGGGGACAGGGTGGGTACCAGGGATTGAACTCAGGGGCACTCAATCACTGAGCCACATCCCCAGTCCTATTTTGCATTTTATTTAGAGACAGGGTCTCACTGAGTTGCTTAGTGTCTCACCATTGCTGAGGCTGGTTTTAAGCACATGATCCTCCTGTCTCAGCCCTCTGAGCCACTGGGATTACAGGTATGCACCACCACACCTGCTACATATCCCTGTATTTCTTTATGCATGGTTTTATTTAGTTCTTTGGACAAATTTATAATGGCTGTTTGGAGAAGTTTTCTTCTTATATCCACCATCTGGTTCCTTTCAAAAGTAGTTTCAATTGACTTCTACACTTTCCACTGTGTTTTAGCTGTTCATTTTAGTTTCTGTGCATGTCCAGTAAGTTTTTGTTGAAAACTGGGCCAGCTAATACATTGTAGCAAACATGGCACTTGATATCCCTGGGACTTGTTTTTGTTGTTTAATTTTTTTGTGAGTTGCCTGAATTATTGTAACAAAGTGTATTCCCCCTGCCCACTCCCATATGAAGCATATAGTGTTATTCCTTAGAGTTAATCCCGTATATGCACCCATCCATCTTGACACCAGTGGTCCTGGAAGGGCTTTTCTGTTCCACTGCTTTCCCTGATCTTCCTATTAAAGTGACTGCTTCTTTTTGGTCTCCCACCCAGCTATTAGAATCCACTAATTTCAGATTAACTGGTGTATTGTTTGGCACTATACTCTGTACATCAACTGCTATACTATCTTTCCTAATAAAATCTGTAACCCTTCACTGGGGACTGCTTCTGACTTCTCCAGGCTCTTGGTGTCTGTCTTTTCTCTAGGTTCTTTCTGTTAAACTTGCTGACTTAGCTTATTGTTGTCATAGATGCCAGTCTCCTCTTAATTGCTTAGCACTAAATTTCTATTGCTTCAAACAGCCAGTTCCTTTGGGAAGACATCTCTGTTCTTATGGCATGCCTCTTCCCCTGGGCAAAATGTCTGAATAATTTCTACATATTCAGGAAAATATGAGGCTGGGAGTAACATATTTACATTATAAACACCGAACTCTTTTCTTTTCAGCTCACCTCTGCTTCCCCAAGTATAGAAGTTCAGCCTTATGAGCAATCTGGGACAAAAGTCTCTGACACTTTTGTGTCCCAATCTATCATGTCTGGGACAGAATTCTACTCTGTAAATAGGCCTGGGTGGAGGAAGCAAGCCTCAATCTCTCAGTCACTCCTGTCTCTGCAACACAAAGCAGGAGGTAATTAAAAAAACCTCCCTTGATTAAGCTCCCTGGGGAGAGGAAAACCTGACTTTTTGACTACATCCATCCATCTTACTAAGCTAGGAGAGTTCCTGTGAAGCACCCTAAGTTCCTATGTAAGTAAGCCAAAACCCAAGTCAGAATTAGAGATCAAAACCTAGGAAAACAAAAGTTGAGCTTAGTCAATTAGGAATGCCAACTAACCTCTAACTGGGGACTTTCCACTTTAATCAATCAAATAGGCATTTTGCCTTGCCCCAGTGAATGCCTTATAAAAGTTCTCACCACATGCCTCCTGAGTGGAACTCCAATCACTGGCAGTTTGTCACTATCTGGTCTGTGAGTCACTCTCTGATCAAATAAATGCTCTAAATTTTATACATGTTAAGCAAGGGCTATCTTTTCAGTATTTATATTTCAGAAAGAGTCTAAGTTTGCAGACCCTTGCATCTGACATGTTGATTCTTGATAGTGCTCAACTGTCTCCTTGTCAAGGCTCAGAAAAGGGTCCATCAGCCACTTCTCCACTACTGTTTTAAAGCCATATGCTTCGGTGCTTGTCAAGCTAAACTGAGTTGAAGAGTCATTGCAAAAAAGATTTCATTCATCAAAGTATTTTTAATAAAGTTTTGCTGAAATAATAGGAAGTAGGAGCTCATTAAAACATTTTTATGTAAACTGTTCAAGATTAAATAAGTACTAAACCAAACATTAACCCAAACTTCATATTCAATTTTAGGGGTTTTCAAATATCCTCTACTCAAGTGGAAGATTTTTAAATACAAAAAAGTAATCTGTTGAACTATTAGAAAAAAATTTTAAACTTGAGTCCCTGTCAAAAACTAAAAATGAACTGAATTCTTGTTTAAACTGAGTTTCTAAGGCAGTTTAGTGTGCAGGCCCTTCCACATTTGGTTATAGTTCCTGTCTTGAGCTGGCAAAATCTTGAAATTTGAACCCACCACAAAGCAGTCAAGCCTTCCCTATTAAACTGATCTAACTCTGAACTACAGTTGTGCGGGAAACGTGTTGGTTTTCAGCAGTAACATGATTTGATGGGATTGAACATTTAGTGGCCTTTACTTGATGGAAACTTATTAGACCTTTTCTGAACAATCCAAACCCAACCAAACTTTTTATCCTTTTAAATTCCACCCATTACCAGTTTTCAGACTCATTTCCTTCTTTTATAAAAAGTAAGAAGATAGAACAGCTACTATGAAAAATTGAGATTTGTGAGCAACTTAAGAATAAAATTGACTCAAGGATATTTTTAAAGGAAGGCAGCAGCCATCCAGCTGAAATATGAAGGAAGATAAGGCACCTTCAATGTGTTCAAAATCGAAAAATTGTTCTGGGATTCATTTGAAGGAGTAATGTATTTCTAGAGCCTGAGATGATGCAGTTTTGAAAGGCAGAGTTTCAGGGAGCTATTTCCTGGAAATGAAAGGTTTATTGGCTTTTTTCAAATTTCCTACTATTAATGCAATTGCATATTAAATTGATAGAAATGTAAACTTAATCCAGGAATTAGATATTTGCTAACTCATTTGTTGAAGACAGGTAGCAATTGATGATGAATGAAGTCATAATATTTGTATAAAATTCTGCATTTCACACAATACAAAGGAAAAAAAAGGGTGGGTAGTTGAACACTTAACACAAGCCTTTCTAAAACACAGTGTTAAAACAAATGTAAATATCCAACACCACATCTTAAATTAGAAATATGAAATTAATCATACAAGTTCTACATTTTAATGTCGTCTTCCTTCAATTATCCTTTAGTTAGATAAATCAGTACTGACTTCTGAAATTTGTTATTATTAATTTACCTTTAATTGTTATTATTAGTGTTAATTTACTGGCAATACACCTTATATTGCATCAGAGAAGGTGAATAACTCTCTAAACAGCAACATTATGCAGAAAAAACACTTGATGATCTGGAGTCAAACTTTTTCAAACATTTCTACGCTATGCTATTTTATTTTATGCTATTTTTATGCTCATAGAGTTTTATTTTGTCATATCTTGGCTGCCCAAGATTCTATTATGTTCATTCTGGACTCCGATTTTATTTTTCACAGAAATACCTAAAAAAAACTCAATTAAAATAGAAAGTTTTAAATTTACCATCTCATAGCTTCCCATTTGCAGTCCCATTTTCTGAAATAATTTATATTAAATAAAGTTATTTATGTGACATTATATATTTTTCTATTTTTTAGTTTATCAATTTTGTACCATATGATGATATATTTGTTTTAAATAATACATATTATTTATATTATAATCATCTCCATTTCCATTTCCCAAATCCTGTTCATTATTTCTATTATTGCTAATCATTTGTATTGTGAATTATTCATATTATTTATAATTCTTACATTATTACTTTAATATTAAATAATATTTTAAAATATTTTCTTGTTCTATCGACTTTTGATTTTCTAAGCTCTACACTCTTTAAAATCAGTATACTTATTGCACCATCCTTCCTTCAATTTTTTCTCAAACTTCCCTAATCCCTCACTTCCTAAATTCTTACATCTTTAATATTAATTTGTCATCAATATTATTAACCTTTAACTGTAAACTGCAATTAAGATTGCTTATATCTGTGCTATAACACAAACTATAAATAAGTGTTTTATATTTGTCTATAGATTGATTATATGAGCTAAAACTTTAGAAATACCAGTCATTGCACTAAGCGCTGTGTGTGTCTCCATGGACATTGAGATGTAAGACCTATGTCACTGGAAGCAGAAATTTTCCAAGATTAAATGTGCTCTCCTTCTTTAAATCCAACAACTGACTTAAAAATATGCTACATCCAGGTTGCTTTGTGAAGGGTCTGGAATATCTGGCATAGTTTTCATGCTCCCTGGATTTTCAAATGGCCTTTATTTTTATTTTTTGGCTACTAATACTTTTATTTACTATATAAATAAAACTAACCCTTCTTGGAATCACATCTTTCACCATACAGTGTTCAGTATCTGCCTAGAGCCCTCTCCTCACCTCTGGTATCTTCTTCACCAAACTGGCTTAGGTGTGTTTTGAGCTCTTTGCGTGGCTCACTCTCTGTGCTTCTCAATTAATTTCCCTGATTTGCCAGCTCCAGGTCTTCTTCTTACACATTTCCCTTCTCTTATGAATTGAGTATATTCTCAGGTAGCCTCCTCAGATAAGGATGGGTGGTAAGGTTCTTTTGTTTGCTTGGGTTTTTTAAAGCAGACTAAATTTACATTAGATTACATTCTGCATTTATACCAATTGGACACTTAGTTTAAGTTCAAAATCAATTCCCTCAATGCCTTTTCCCCTCTATCATTTTTGAAGACGTAATTTCCATCTCTTTTCATGTGATTCCTGCTTTAGAACTTTGCTACAAGGTTCCAAGGGTAATTACAGAATTTTGATTACTGAAGAAAAAGGCAGATTATTTGTAATTGGAGATCTGGCATTGCTAGAATTCCCATTAAGTTCAATTTCTGCAATCTTCCTGTGAAACAATGTTGTGGTTTCTTAAAGCACCTCAAACCAAACATTGTGTGACTTGGTGTATGGACTGGTGGGGGAGACTCCTGGGAAGCAGCAGTTACATTTGATTAGTTAGTAATAACACAACCAAGTTATAGTGTTATAAATTTATCTAACAGTAATTTATTTTGAAATGTGGCATAGCTCCGTGTCTTCAGATGTCCAAAGAAACCTGGTTTCCCATCCTCTCATAGGTCTTACTACCTCAAAGTCATCTTTCATTTCTTCTCTGTTTCTGAAATTACTATCATATTTATCTTTTTTTCTTTAGTAGGTTTTTCCTTCAATCCAAAGACACATATTTCTCTACAGTACTGGAAATATTTTTCTCTACTAATATTCTCATAGCTTCCCAACCAATATTTTAATATTACTGGTCATCTGCAGATGACCATCACTATCATTGTTTAATCTCTTCTCCATTTCTGAAACTCTTTTAGAAAAGTTTGGGACTTGTAGATTGAGTCTCCAAGACAATTTCTATCATTTTCTTTCTTTATTTCTATTTTTATAAGAATTTTTATATTTTTATCACAGTTTATCTTCATATATTGTATTTTTAAACCATTTTAATTTTTCTTAATGATCTGTTCTTTACTGATAAAGTATTTCTGTTATTAAACACAATTTCGTGTGTCAGCTATCTTTTTCATTCCAGGTTGCATTTTTCTGTTTATCAGTCTTTAACCATGCTACTAATTTTGTTAAATGTTGGCTAACCTCTAATTCCTTGTCTGTTTATATCTACTACTAGAATACTAAATTGGTTTCTATTAGTAAGTCGTCCTTGTGAACAGGTCTGTCGAATTAAAATGCAGACTTCTTGTCATTGGTTTAGTGGTTTCTCATTGAGACATTAAATTTCATTTCCCTGATGACTAAATGTTAAGCATCTTTTCATGTGCTTTTCAACATTTGTTTATTTTCTTTTGAAAGCTATCTGTGAGATCTTTTTTGTCCTCTTAAGTTATTTTTAGTGTGCAGTGGTTAGATTATATATTTATCATGTAAGTTCCTTATCAAATAATTTTTAAATTTTTCTCTTATCCTATGAGTGCTACATATCTGCCCCTTTTGTTTTATTTATTTTATTTTGAGTTGAGATCTTTCTAAATTGTTTAGAGTGACTTCAAACGTGGACTCCTCCTACATCAGCTTCCAGAGTAGCTGGGATTACAAGTATACATGACCACACTTAACTTGATGAGAAAAACAAAGTTTTTCTTTTTTAAAAAATTTGCTCTGATTAGTTATACATGACAGTAAAATGTATTTTGACACATCATACATAAATAGAGTACAATGTCTCATTCTTCAGGTTGTACATGATGTAGAATCACACTGGTCATGTAGTCATACATGCACGTAGACTAATAATGTCTGATTCATTCCACTGTACTTCCTACCCCCATGTACCCTCTCTTCCCTTCACTCCCCTTGACCTAATCCAAAGTACCTCTATTTTTCCCAACCTTCCCCGCCCTCCCCCCATTATTGTGAATGAGCATCTCCATATCAAAGAAAGCATTCGACCTTTGTTTTTTTGGAATTTGACTTATTTCACTTAGCATGATATTCTCCAGCTCCATCCATTTACCTGATAATGTCAAAATTTTATTCTTCTTTAAGGCTGAGTAACATTCCATCATGTGAATATAGCATGTTTTCTTTATCCATTCATATGTTGAAAGTCATCTAGGTTTGTTCCATAGTTTGGCTATCATGAATTGAGCTGCTATAAACATTGATGTGGCTGCATCACTATAGAATACTGATTTAAGTTTTTTGGGTATAACCGAGGACTGGGATAACTGGGTCAAATAGTGGTTCCCTTCCAAGTAATCTGGGGAATCTCCATACTGCTTTCCAGAGTGGTTGCACCAATTTACAGTCCCACCAGCAATGTCTAAGTGCACCTTTTCCCCACATCCTTGCCAACACCTTAGCAATGTCTAAGTGCACCTTTTCCCCACATCCTTGCCAACATCCTTGTTGCTTGTATTCTTTTCTTTTTTTTTCTTTTTTTTTTATTGAACACAAATGGAGTACAGCTATTGTTTCACTGGTTGTACACAAAGTAGAGTCACACCATCTGTGTGTTCATGCATTTACACAGGGCAATGGTATCTG
>JAJEJO010051716.1:0-17751 GCA_020662805.1 Glaucomys volans
TTTTTCCTGAATTGGCCCCCATGGAAAGATGACCATTGGCCTGATGTACCAAGCCTTCCTGCTGCTCATCCTAATTCTTCTTTCCTCAATTTCACCATTAATATTCCACTCTTCTCTATTTGAGAGCTAATTTTAACCCCAATAGAACAGTATTATTATTATAACACCGATTATCTCTGATATTTTAAACTTCAAGCTGTTTTGGCAATTATCTCACCAGAGAACTGGCCTGAGGATGAGCAAAAAATTGACAGTTCATCCATACAGCCATGACAGGAACTGCTGAGCATGGAAGAACAACCTATAAAAACTGGGCTGTTGAGGCAGAGTCAGAAGTCACAGAGAACACAGCCAAGTAGGGTGTGTGCTTTTCTTTTTCTTTTTTATAGATTTTATCTCAGCTCATTAGGACCTAAATTTGCTGTCTTTAAGAAATTACTGTTGCATGCTGGAGTCCAAGCTTTTCCTATATTCAGTAAAAAAAAAAAAAAAAAAAAAAAAAAAAAAAAAAAAAAATTTGTGTCCCTGCTGTCCTCCAGAAATTTCCAGTCTTTCTGAATGTTTATGATATGTATAATTAAACATTTCTCCAAAGTATAAAGACTCAATATTGCTCATTGAGATATCACCTTTAAAAAGGAAAGTATTTCTTCAGCCAGTTCTCTTTTGATTTCCAACGTGGGTGCTTCCTACTTTCTCTCTGTATCAATGTTTAGATTTTATTATTTTAAGAATGTGGTTTTTTTTTTTAAGGTGGAAACTTAATTAAATCTATGTGTTCTTTCTCCCAGTAAAATGTTTGGTGACACACCCACATAAACTCATTCCCTACGCTGCTGTCAGGCTAATAGTTCTATAAAACAGGAAAGGTCATTTTATTTTCTAATCATGGTCACATCCAGAATATAGTCCAAAGTCTTCTGGGACCATTGTATAAATTACACTTGCCTTCAATTCACCCTCTGTTCCAACAACTTTTTGTGAAATCTTAGGTTTTCATGCCTTTTCTCTGGCTGTTCACTTGATCTGGAATGTCTTCTGTCAGAAATTGCTACCTTGAAGAATCCTCTTCATCTTCCTAATCCCACTAATGATACCTTCTGTGAATCCCTCAAAAACCCCTTCAACACAAAAGGCACAGACACAATTGGGATTCATCTCTTACTTCTTTACCTTCCAACTCCCTGAAGCTTTTACCTCTTTGATAATACTTAGGAATATATAAATTCTAAGACTAAATAGAACTTTAAAAAACATTTGGAAAGCTCTTTTTGTTTTGGTTTGAGTTTGCCCCATATTATTCATTCATTTGCATATAATAATACAATTTTTAAACCCTTTGTGTGCATGTGCCAGACACTGATCTGTGCACTGGACTTAGCAGCAGACGAGGCACAGAGCATCCACTCTCATAGAAATTTCTTCATCTTAGAAGGAGACCAGAAATAAATTTTGAAAAGAAAATAATGATGAGAGATACTTTCAATATAGAGTATTTGGAAAATAATTACTTTGAGAAATGAGGTAGAGAATGTGTGGAGTAGGGGAAGAATTAATATAATTTTTTACTGGGAAGTCAGGAAAAATATCTTTGACATTGGAGTTGAGATCTGAAGAGTAAGAAAGAGTTGGCTAGATAAAGATGGGGGAAGATAATATCTGGTGGAGGGTATAGCAAGTGCAAGGACCCTGAGGTCAGAACTTTCTGAAGCACATAAGAAAGATAACAAAGGGTGGGAGGAGGAAATTTTATACACACACACACACACACACACACACACACACACACATGCTGAAGATTAAACCCAGTGTCTTTCACATGCTGAATGAAAGCCCCAACACTGAGCTACACCCCCATCCCTAAGAATATTCTGAAATGAAGTCAGTGATCTCAGTAGAAGCAAGAACTTTGCAATTTATTATGAATGCCATATAGACAGTCTAAGCCTGAAAGCTCGTTGAAAGCATACATACCTTGGTTATATCTATATTGTTATGACCCAGGGCAGTGCTTGGCAAAAGAAATGCTGCAAAGAAAGAAGATTTACATCTAACTCATTTTGAGAATATTAAATTTCTCCTTATTGCAAGCCAGAAAAAGTGTTTCCTAAGTTTCACAGTATATGTCTATGGGCACATTTGGCTCAGAGGAAATTTAGCCATTAAATAGCAACCCTTGGATTTCAATTCCCTCTAAGGACCATTGTGGAGACAGTTAAGGGCTTATAACCGTCCTACATTCCGTGCAAGTTCCCATTCATTCTACTGTCTTCGATTCTATCTTATCACTGAAATGGTTTATAGCTTCAGGAGTTTTACAAGCTTCAATCTGCTCTTGGCTTTTTGCCTCTGACATTCAGTTTTCACACCTACTTTTATGAATTCAAGAATGGTACTAGACTGGCTTCCTCTGATAGGATTTTTTCCCCTTCCAACACACTGTCGAACATTATGTATTTAGAAGGTTGTATAAAAACATATAGGTTTAACTTTAAAAATAATTATAGAGCAAATACCTCAAATACTTGTGTAACCACAACCCACATTAAGAAATAGAATGTCTCATTTTAAAGTGTGAGATTTTAGAACTGAAAGCAACCTTTAGGAACAAAATCACTGAGTGTGCACCTGTTTTACAGAAGAAAAGACCAAGGCTTACAATTGGCAAGTGGTTTTATACCAAGGCCATGTGATGGTTACTGGTGAAACTAACAGATTCATGAACTCTACACTATCTGGCTTAATTTTTCAGACCAGGTCATCTGGACTCTATATGAATATTTTCAGGTGGAGTTAAGGGAAACAGAAGCTAATTTATCTCATGAAGGAACTGTTGTTTCTCTTTCCACGAGTGCTCTATGAAGACGACACTGATTGATTCTGAATGCACTAGCTAATCTCACATGGTTAGATTTTCAGCATGGAGTTCCTCGCCCCCCATTTTTTATCATCAGTTTGGCTCATGTTTAGAGACAATATTTCCTATATAACATGATTTTTATGATTAAATTTGTGAATAGTAAATTCCAAAATAGTTTAGATTTCTGCCTCAGTGGGGTTTTATTACAAAGATGATTTCAGTTGGAGCAGTGAGGTAAGCATATCAATTATTCTCTAGTAGGTGAGATCTGGGCCTGGGTGGTTCTTGGTTCTTTTTTTATTAGTTTTTCTCTCTTTCACACAAACATACACACACACACACACACACACACACTCAATTAACCAATTAACTCAGGCACCTTGAAACATCAGAAAAAGGGGACTTGGTCATGCAAATACCTGTTTACTTCCATATAAATTTTTGCTACCCACAAGACTACTTTGAAGAATTAATTCAAAGGAAGAAAACTCAAAATGTCTTCTTTTCCATGTAGAAAATATAAATATAGTGAGTTGATAATTGAAAATCAAAAATTAACAGGGAATCATGATTAACTAAAGACTATTTGTCTAGTCTAAAGACATTTGCACTCCAAAGTTTAAAGGAGACCAAACAAATTTCTTCTGTAGGTGGAATAAAGTCTGTATCCATCTGCTTCCAAGTTTGTCAGCTCTGAATATTTTCGTACTAGTCAAATGGAATTAAAAATGCCAAAAGTTATAGTGGTGGAGAGGAGAAAAATTCACAGAGCATATGGGTTCAGGGTTCTGGCTATGATGCTGGCAGAGGAAGTGATGGATAGACAGGGGAGGTAAGGAATTTGCTATAAAGCAGCCTGTCTCTTGGTGAAATGAGTATGATTTACCATTTTATTTCTCCATGCTTGATTTTGTGGATATTTTTCTCAAGCTGTCTTCCAGTTCACAAATTCTCTCTTCAGCTCTGTCTATTCTGTTTATGATTATCTATTAATTTTTAGTTTGACTTTTCAGTTTAAAAGTGTATCTTTCAGTTTTAAAATTTCATTTTTAAAAATCTCAAATTTTTCAACATTGCTTTTTATTTGTTTTATTATAGAAAAAAGTTTGTCTGCTTTTTAAGATTAATATATAAGGGAACTCTATGGTTTTCTGTCTTTTTGTCTGAAGTTTTCAGTGCTATTTTAAATGTTATTTGCCTTCTGCTATTTTTACCTGATTTCATTTTATGAAATGCATTATATTTCAAAAGAGCATTTGTGGAAATTATTTTAGCCTAGATGGAACCTTTGGAAAGAAGTTTTCTTTCTGTCATGTGCCTGAGAGACTATCAATTTGTGGTCATCTTAACCAATTTAGGGATATATGTTATGTGGGCAACCAAAACAACTGAAAAATTGGCTGTGCATGAGAACAGAGAGACTTTGATTCCAACTTTTGTCCTCCTGACCCATTGAGGCTGATAAAAACCCTTTTCAACCTTGATGTATATTTCATATGGGCAAAATATGATACTGAATAATGGTTTATTTCTGTAGATTTCCAACTTCTGCTGGATGTTGGCTTGGTAATTATTCACAAGTTTTAAAAAAAATTTTTATGTGTCATATCACTGAGCTACACTCATAATATGAAACCTTGTTAGTGTTATATGGCCTAAGCTAGAAGAGGAAAAAAAAATGTCTGTACATCATCAGCCTTCCCCTTCAGACATAGATAGATAGAGATGTTTTGATGAATGACCAGGAGGAGAAGGTGTGAGATTTTGGAAAATAAATTTGGATACTGAAAACCAAGAGATTTTCTCTTGGCAAACTCAGGATATGTGACGTGTTCAGAATGAAATGAGTTCTTTTTGTGAGGTTCAGTTAAAAATTCAACTTCTTTTCAACACATGCTTCTGATGGATTTGAAAGTTGGCAGATCGATCTGTGAGTACTTACAACAGGGCTTTCTTAATTTTCTTGGCTTAAAATTTCTTAAACACATGAAGTTTATTTTTTTAGTAAACTTTTTATTGAAATATAAATCAAATTCGGGAATGTGCATACATTATGTGTGCAATTGAATGCATTTGGTAAAATTAGTACATCTAACCAGGACCTAAATGCAGAAATAACTCATTACCAATACCCCAGCTGAAACTTCCCTGTTCCCTTCTAGTCACTAATCTGTCAAGAATAATCAATATTCTGACTTCTTATACCATAAATTTTGCTTGGCTTTGAATTTTATAAGTAGAATCATTATGTATGTACTCTTTTACATGTGATTGTTTAATTTCTCTCAACAGTATGTTTTGGTATGAATCAATATTATTGCATGCAGTTGTAAATCATGCATTCTCGCTTTTGGTATCAATCCATTGTGTGAACTGCAACACAATTCATCCATTCTACTGTTGGTGGATATGGGGATTGTTTTCAGCTGTTTTCTGTGGCTCTAGCAGAATGTCTGGACTGGGTAACTTAGGAAGGAAAGAAATTTATTTAGGTTTATGGTTCTGGAGACTGGAAGTCCAAGATCAGATGGACACATCTGGTGAAGGCCTTATGCTGTTTCATAACATGACAGAATTTGGGAAAGGAGAGAGGGCATATAAAAGAGAAAAGACGGCTGAACTTTCTTCTCATTTCCAGGAGAAAGACATTAATTCATTCACAAAGCTTCCACCATCAACACATGGTTTTGTGGGGAACATATTCAAACCATATCAGGGATTCTCATCTATTTTTGCTATTAAAAAAGGTGCTATTATAAAAATTTGTGTGCACTCTTGTCATCTTTTAATAACCATAGCTATCAGGAGGATTCTTGATCTTTCACCTTCTAAGTTTTATTCTGTGTACCAGGACTTTTACCCAGATTTGAGCCATATACAGACAAGGACTCTGAAGTGGTTTCCATGAACTGCTTTCTGGATAATCTGGGGACACTATGTCTAACCAAGTGTGATCTTTTGCTTGGGCCATATCCCTAGAATTTAGTGGTCAAATAAGATGAGTTTGATGCAATAGTGGAGAGATCTCTTTAATAGAGGGTCTTATTTTGGCTTAAATCTTGAGTCTGTATCATGATTTCTGAATACTGGTTTGTAGTGCTAGCCTTTACAGATTGTCTTAGGTACTAAATCTGCCATGTACCAATAGAATCTTTTAAGAATGTGAGAAAAGCTTATTTTCGTCTATGTAATTTATAATCCTTTCTGATAACTTTAGTACAATTGTACTAGCTGATGATAGTCTGTGAGAATTCATGAAAGAGAAAATGTCTGTTTGTGGAATCTTCAAGTTGCTTAAATTCCATTTGAATAGAAAAACTGTCCATACATTAGAGTAAAAGATTCTTAAAACTGGATATTATGACCAATTTGGGTTATCATCATATATGCCTCAAAGCTAAACAGATGGCTATTATGGGAATTAGAGTAGAGTTACTCATTCATTCCACAACGCCAACGGAGCCTCTACTATTTGCTACTCTCTATGCTAATGTAATTTACATTAAATTATATTAGATTAAATGTTAATTGTAGACATGGTACCATCATAAAATGATATACTACAATTTCAGTGAATGATAAGAGCTAGGAAGAAAATAAATCAAGGTAGAAATAAGAGTGAGAACAGGATATAATTTTAGATTGGAGGGTGTGTGTCAAGAAATCCCTCTGAATGGACAGAATGGGTGAAGAGAGGGAGTGAACTTTGCCAAGGTCTCCAGGAAGGTGCTCTGGGAAGAGAAAATTGCAAGACCAAATGCAGTGAGTGGAAACAAGATTGGCAGATTCAAGGAGGAGCAAAAGGATAGTGTGGCTGGAGGACAGTGATTTGGGGTGGAGGAAAGGAAAATGGTAATGTAAGGAGTTTGGATCTTATTCTAAGAGTGAAGGATGTGCTGGATCTTATGTGGGGGTGGAGAGAGTGTAATTTGATTGGATATATAGTTTGGAAAGATCAATTTGACTGCTTCTTAGAGAGTGAAATGTGGGCATTAAAAATGAAAGCAGGTCATTCTCTCTGAATTCTGAGAAACACATTTGATTCTCTGGGATTTGGGGTTGAAGAAGGTATGTGTTACAGAATTTTCTACAGGGCAGGGTAAGAAATTATTTCAAAGGAAGAAAGGGTGTCAACATAGCAAGTGCTTCTCAGAATTTCCGGTTGAGAAGATATCAGGTGAACCACTACATTCCACACCTAATTTTTAAAAATTTAACCGCTATTAATTATACATATTAGTGAGGTTTAGTATGCCACCCCTTGATCTTACAGATGGAAGAAACCAACCTCAGGAAGCTTAGTAACTCTCTTAAGGTGAAAATGTAGGTAACATTAAAAGCACAAAGAAATTTGAAAATTAATTTCAGATCTATTCATATACGATCAAGTGAAATTATGGGTGAGAGTTACAAACATTTTGAAATTGGGAGCGAAATCTTTTTCTGAAAGCTGATATTTTGGCCAGCTTACAATCTTTATATGTACCCTACATATTGACTCTGCATATATATTCACTCTGAATGATGTTACCACCACAACCATCATCATCATCATCTTCATCATCATCACCATCATTTGGTTATATTTTTATTTTTGACTAGCACATAATAATCATACATATTTATAAGTTACAAAGTGATGTGATTCATGCATATATTGTGTGATGACCAACTCAGGATAATTAGCATATATATTACCTTAAATATGAATCATTTCTTTGTAGTGAGAACATTCAAATTCTCTCTTCTAGCTATTTCGAAATACACAATGCTTATTGTAAGTATAGTCACCTACTGTGTGATAGGAACCGAACTTAATCCTCCTATCCAACTATAACCTTGTACAAGTCAGCCACCCTCTTCTGATCTCTTCCTCCCTTTCTTCCCTCCCTAGCCTCTGGTAACCACTATACTACTCCCAATTTCCATAGGATCAACTTTGAAATGTCACATATAAGTGAGATCATGCAGTGTTAGTGTCTCTGTGTATGGCTTATTTGACTTACCATAGTGTCCTCCAGGATCATTCAGGTTGTCACAAATGACAGGGCTGCATCCTTTTTATAGCTGAGTAGTATTTCATTCTGCACATCTATATACCACAACACAGTATTTTCTTTATTCATTCTTGTCTGTTAAGGTCCACACCTTATTAATTTTCCTTAAACTGTTGTGAATACTGCCTGCCATGTGATAGGTACTCCATTTTTTTAAGGAAAGGAAAACATGACGACTGGGAGTTAGAAGAATTCTGGAAGGTTAGAAAAAGGAAGAAAGGAAAGAATTATCTTTGTACTTAGTCTCAAAATAAAAATTTTAAAAGGGTGGTGGATTTAACTCAATGGCAGAGTGCCCTGTGTTCAATCAGAAATACTGCAAGAAGAAGAAGAAGAAGAAGGAAAAGGATTCTTTGGATGATGAGTGACAAAAACTCAGTTCCAACTGTTAAAACATTAAAGAACAGTCACTGGCACTTGTAATTAAGTCCAATGGATAGTTCTGATGCCAGATGTGGCTGGATCCAGAGATGATAAGATATTTAAAGGATTCTCTCTGTCTCTGTTTCCGTCTCTCTTTCCATTTGTTTGCTCATCTCAGCCTTTCTTCACCTGGACCCCTCACTGCAGTTATAAACCACATTAGTTTGTTGATGCCAAATACATTTTTCCCAACTGGCTCTGTTAAAAATTCTCATTTTTTTGGTGTGGGTTTGCATCATGTGACCATATATGAACCAATCAGGATGGTCCAGATGATGGAATGACCTAGTTCAGTATACCTGGATCATGTGCTGAGTCAGCTCATGTGAGGCCAATCTGCTAGTGTGGACATGGTCTGGAGAGTTGGGGAGGGAATGGGTGCTGAAGGAAAGGAGGAATGATTAGTGAAAAGTTGGCAGAGTGAGGAGTGGTAGGCAAGACAACAAAGGTGTTTTGTCAAAGCCAAAGAGAAATGTGTAGCTGATGAGGTGACTTCTGCTCATGAAATCAGTTTTGAAACCTAGGGCACCTCCACTCAGAGCAACAGTTGTAAGCACAGTATTGGAAAGACCCTTTTGGTGAAAGTACTGACAATGCAGATATTTCTAGATGTTTTCAAATCCTATTTTTTTTTTAATTTTTTTTTATTTACTTATTGATTCATTGAACACAAATGGAGTACAGCTATTGTTTCACTGGTTGTACACAAAGTAGAGTCACACCATCTGTGCATTCATGCATGTACACAGGGCAATGGTATCTGTCACACATTGTTATTAATTTTACCCCCCACCCACCCCCACCCCTCCCTTCCCTCTATGCTAGCTATCTTTCCTCCATTCTTGCCAAATCCTATTTTTTTGAAGTAGACTTTTCCAAGACTCTGTAAGAAATTAATGAACTACTTTGGTGCGTAAGAGCTCATAGGGTCAGAGGTCACTGCCATGCCTTTCTTCTCCTCACAAACTCTCCCGTCATTGGTGTGGAGCCCCAAATGCTGGTAATTTGTCTACCTGTTTTTGTTTTGTTTTGCTTTCTAGTTGTAGGTGAACATAATACCTTTATTTTGTTTTTATGTGGTGCTGAGGATTGAACCCAGGGCATCATGCATGCTAGGCCAGTCCTCTACCACTGAGTCACAACCCCAGCCCTACAAGTTTTTTTTTTTCAAGTCATTATTCGTGTTTATTGGAGACATCATCTACCTAACTCAACATTTGATTTCCACAGAGGTGTAAGTACTGGGTCAATGAATTGATAAGGCAAATGGGGGTGGTGGCTACAGGTAAGTTTGTAGCCTCTATTCTGTAATTATAAAGGTGATCAAAGAGATAAACTGTTTTCCCCCAAGCCACAAAAATGTCTCCGACTCTCCTCCAAGTCAGTTGAAAAATCAGCAGAAAGATTCCTGAACAATTAGATTAATTGAAAACACATTTCATAAAAGGAATTGAATGGATGATCTGAGGTCACAGAGCATCAGCTAATGAATGTTTGCCTCAGCATTTTCAATATTATTTTGCTATTGTGGGAAATAGAAAGTCTGGTGGTCCATTTCAGAATGCAGTATTTAGCCTTAAATGTAAAATGACTTGGGAAAAGAAGAGAGGAGAGCAGAGAGGAAAGTTTCAAGCAGATAACAATGAAATGTGAAAAATTCCATCTCCCAGTCTGGTCTTTGGATTTAGATGGGTGAACACATTTTGCTCACCTCCAAATTTTTTAATAACATTTCTATAATTCACTCATTTCTCTAATATGTGCAAATTCTTTGAATGTGTGTCTAGTTACTCCTCCATGAGATCACTGTAAACTACCTTCACAATTTTTGCCCCATGTACCATGATGGCAGAGTCCAGTGAAGGAAAGATAAACCACTCGAGGTATTTCAAGCAGAAGGTGATTTGCTGTAGGAAATAAGTGTTACAAAATGGTGGAAGGAATGGAAGTCAGGACCAGTAGAGTTTGGGTTTCAATGTTAAAGTCTAGAAACTGGTTTCCACGTTTCTAATTTTTTTGGGGGCACCGGGGGGTACCAAAGATTGAACTACTGAGCCATATCCCTAGCCCTCTTTTATTTCTCTTAATTGTATTTTTAAATTCTGAGACAGGGTCTCACTAAGTTGCTTAGGGCCTCACTAAGTTGCTTAGGCTGACTTTGAACTTGTGATCCTCCTGCTTCAGCCTGCTCGGCCTCTGGGATTACAGGCGTGCACACTGTGCTTGGCTTATTTTCAGTTCTTGCTGTCTCCATAACCACACCCGTCCCATGATACCATCGACTGTGTAGTAAAACCCTGAGTCTGGCTTCTGCCTGTGTTCAAATCTCTGAGATGACTAATTGGCAGCCTCTGCTACTTCCCTTTATTTATTCCTTACAAAACTCATGCAACTGCACTTAAGCGGCATAATTCATATCCAGAACCCTGACTGCGAGGGTGTCTGGAAAGTGTTAATTTTAAGACTTAAAACCTCTTGGAAAGAGGAGATTGAGGGAACTAATTCAAGAAAATACCACTTGTACTCACTTTACAAATTAAAGTTATTTTAAAAGAAGATCTTATGTTTATACTATAAATGAAAATCCAGGATCATTTGCCATTAACAGAAGGTACTTGTCAAAAGAAATTGTTTGCTTTACATTCCCCAGAGATTCTCTTCCTCCCTGAGAGAACAGAGTGATTACACAAAGAATTTCCTTTTAACATCTCCTTGTGACTTGGCTCTTTCCTTTCTGCTGTATTCCTCTGTGCTACCCCTTTCTATCCACTTGGTGTGAGGCAAAACCCACTATTTACAATTAAAAGTATAGGTCCTTTCTTGAATTAAGGCAGACCTTTATGTGAGACATAGCCAAGCAGTTTTTGAAAAACTGATTGGAGGATAGAGAAAACTACTCAGGGTCTCTCAGTTCCACCAGCAGTGCCCATCGATTCTCCTGACTGATGGGAAATACTTTATTAGAATATAAGTACACTGAAAGTACTTTGACCTCCTTTGTCTTAAGTTCTAGGATGGTCCTCGTGTTTAAAAAAATTCCAATCTGAATTTTAAAATCTGAAAAGAAGTATTAGAAAGACGAGTTTTTCAGAGAATTTCAGGAACTGGGGGGGAAAAAAGGTGCACAACCAGTTTAAATTGCTGGACTTTGTTGCCTTCGTCTAAGGAGGGGCTAAGTGCCTGGGGTCAATTCTGAAAGTTGCTCCACCAAATCCCAGGCAAGAGTGACCCATGGCACTCAGTTCCTGGTGCTTTGAGCCTATCCTTGCTGTTACCACCTGACCAAAACCTAACTCTGTCATAAGAACCACAGCTTCCTCCTTTTGTTACCTCCACATCACCTTGATCATCATGTTAACCTTCGGTCCCCAACTTTGTCCTTATTTTCCAGAGCACTTACAGCTTTATTACATATTACTACTCTCTGCCTTTCAAAGAACTCCATGATGGTATATTTTGTTCACAGTGGAACTGCTAGTATAAGAACATCCCTAGCTTGTTATAGACATTCAGTTTACATTAGTTGAATGAATTAAAAAAAAAATAACCAAGGAAGAGAGTCTACCTAGCTCAGCCAGGCCAACCTGAGAAAGAAGCCCAAACCCAGCTCAGACTCATTTTGGACCATCCTTTATTTCACAAAAGGTCAGATTCACCAAAACCATTTATAACAGAATGCACTTCAATCCAATTCAAATACAGGCCTGATGCCACTGTAAACTCAATTTTGAGATAATGTTGGCATTTTTCTCTTTTGTTCTAGACAATGAAGAATTGGGCCTGAACCTTGATTCCACCACTTCCTGGGTGAAAAGTCACTTTCATTCTTGATGTCTAGTCTCCTCACCGGTAAAATGGTAATGATTATTTTTTATTCAATTCATCAAACATTGAAGAGGTCATCCAAACAAAGCACTTACGCATGAATTTCATCATTCAAAAAGTTTTAGGAATGCCTACCACATGCAGGTTTTTAAAATAGGTATTGCAGAAAGATGTGTGTAAGTGCTCTGCTTTCTAACGTGCAAAATTTATTCTGCATAATTATTATGCAACGATAAAAAATAAAGAATGGAAAAGCCTATAGAGATGCAAGGCAGAACTACAGCATGTGAAAGATAAGATGATTGTTCTTGAATATTATTTTAGTCAGCTTTTTCATTGCTGTGACTAAAAGACCTGTAAGAACAATTTTAGAGAAGAAGAAGTTTATTTGGGGGTTCATGGTTTCAGAAGTCTCAGTCCATACACAGCCAGCTCCATTCCTCTGGGCCTGAGGTGAGGCTGAACATCATGGTGGAAGAGTATGGTAGAAAGAAGCAGCTCACATGATGATCAGAAAGCAGAGAGAGACTCCACTCATCACATACAAAATATATACCCCAAAGGCATGCCTCCCAATGATCCACCTGCTCTAGCCACACCCTACCCACCTACAGCCACGACCCAGTTAATCCATTCAGGAGATTAATTCACTGATTGGGTTTTGGGTGTCATAATTCAGTCATTTCTCCTCTAGACATTTTTGCATTGTCTCACATATGAGCTTTTGGGAGACACTGCATATCCAGTAACAATTATTCATTCATTTGCTTGTACATGTCCACACTCTTTCCTGTGGACTTTGTAATGCCTCCCCCAAGGGTATGGGGAATTATATTCCCCATCTATTTGATGCTGGGTTTGTTCTTCTAATTTGCTTCGACTAATGGCATGTTAGTGAGCAGGGACTTCAAAGGGCTTATACGGTTTGGCTGGGCCTCTTGTTCTGCCATCACCAATAGAAGATTGTGTTTTTTGTTCAGGGAAAATGAAGAGATATGTGGGGTAGACTTGAGTCCAACCTAAAGGCTGGAGTCAAGCCATGCTAAGGCCGGTGGAGGTCAACAGACCCACAGTTGCATGAGTTGTAAGCAACTGAGATCTTAAGTTGTTTATTACACAGCAAAATCTGATTAGGATACATATTATTTAAGAGGATTGATCTGACGATGGCTGTGTTGATCTGAGAGTTTCTCAGAGATACCAGGAATACCCCACAATGCCATATCTCAGCACTGGTTTTCTTCTTTTGATTCATTTTTTAATAAATAAAGCAGACTTCTAAGCATTGTTTCAATCGTTGCCAAATAGATTCTGTACAATCTGGATACTGTTGCTTTTCTCAATTTACAGATCTGTTTTACTATTCTTGAACCTAACAAGCATATTCCTGAACTTTGCACATGCTGTTCCCTTAGCTGAAAATTCTGTTCCTTGAGGCTATCTTCCCACTCATTTACCACTTGTGTTCCCTAAATGCCATCTTCCTGGTGTGGCTCTCCCTAACCATCCATTCGATACTCCCAATACCCCTTCTCTCTTTTATTTTTCTCAAAAGCAATTTTTTCATTTCACCTGGTAATATATTACATTGACTTCTATTGATTATAATATGGATCTATTTAACTTTATATCCTACGCCTCCATGAGAAGGGATGATTTAAAAAATTATTTTGGCTATTTTGTCTTGCCAAGGCCAGACTCATAGTAGGCACATCATAAATAATGTTGAGTAGACAAATGAATGTCCCATGCTTAGAGTACAAGTGCTGATATAAATCAGGCTACTGAGTAAAACTCAAATTAATTCTTTTATTAGAGAAAAAAATCTCTGGATAATTTGTGTTCTGTACAGATGGCTTGTAGTCATGTGGAGAACGGTTGGGTGTGGAGGATGGGAAGGGCTGGCGTTCGGGTAAGGGAAGAATTAGGAGGCCAGGGCAAAATCCAGGCCAGAGATGAAAGAGGGTGGGAGACAGGTATGATTAGCAAAGACTGAGGGCATAGAATTTCAGGGTGTTGTCGTCAGCTCTTATGTCACTGTGAACAAAATACCCAAGAAGAACAACTTAGAGGAGGTTAAGTTTATTTGGAGCTTATAATTTCAGAGGTCTCAGTCTATAGATGTTTGACTCCATTGCCCTAGGACCAACGTGAGGTAGCACTTCATGGTGGAGGGAATGGAGGAGGGAAGCTCCTCTACTTGTGGTAGCCAGAAAGGTGGGAGGTAGGGGAGAGAGAGAGGAGAAAGAGAGAGAGGAGAGAGAGAGAGAGGAGAGAGAGAGAAGAGAGAGGAGAGAGAGGAGAGAGAGAGAGAGAGAGAGAGAGAGAGAGAGAGGGAGAGGAGGAGGAGGGGGGGGAGGAGGAGGAGGAGGAGGAGGAGGAGGAGGAAGAAAGGGGCGGAGGAGAGGGAAGAGGGAGAGACAGGGGAAGGGGCCACAGAGAAGATGAGCCCACCGGTGACCTCCCTCCTCCAATCACACACCACCTGCCTACAGTTACCACTAGTCAGTTGGTTCAAACTAGGATGAAATGGTTAGGTTACAGCTCTTATAATCTAATCATTCACTCTGAGTGAATTATTCCTGCATTAATAGGAGATTTTGGTGATATCTCATACCCAAATCATAGCACAGGGCTCCGGACTGTTTAGATGCAAGGTGTGTTTGGTGGGGGGGTGGAATCTGTACTGAATCTCTAGTTTCTGGATTGGACAGCTGGGTAGATGCTGCTCTGCATGCTGAGATGGGGACACTGCAGAAGGAGAAGGTTGTTTGAGGGACAAGGGTGAGGAGAGAAGAATGTGATGGCAGGTGCCTATGGGCCAACAGATGTTTACCAAGAGGTTGAGAGAGTGGCTATAGGGCTTAGAGGAGACCTTTGGACTGGAGACAAAGACTTGAAAGCCATAATCCGGGCCCTACTGACAGCATGCAGAGAAAGGAGAGGAGAGCATTCAGGGGAGCATCCTTATTTAGGTAGAGTGCAAAAAAAAGAGAACAGCAAATAAAACTAACAGCAATCAGAGAAGCAGGAGGAAACTAGGTGAATTTTTTCAAAGAGGAAGCCAACAGTATTCTAAGACAATGTAAAGCAACAGTTTCCTCTGGACTAAGCATATTGGAAGTCCAGGCAACAGAAGAGACATTCTCTCAGAAAGACTGAAATGCCTCACTTGCATTCCTATCCCACTTCTCCATGAATGGGATCCTTGAAGAGTATGTCATGCTCTCAAAAATAAGCCTTTCATCTGTTCCATTTGAGGCCCCAGAGTTCTGCTTCATGGATGATGGAAAAGACTCATTTATTTAAAATTGAAAACTACTATTGTCCTTTTTCAAGCCAAATGCATATGATTTTATAAAACAACCTTGTTGTACTGGAAGGTTTTCAGATTGGAAGTCAGAAAACCTGGACTGATCTAGCTCTGGGTTGGTCATTGGAAAAACGAGACCCTGAACAACACAAAGATTTTCTTTTAATTTGGTTTTCCTCATCTGCAAAATTATGGGGTTAATTAGATCCCAGGGAACATATATGGTGAATATTTGAGTGATATTTTAGCTTTGACATTTACGAGTTAATGAAACAACAGTAGATATTTATTGAAGATCCTTCACGTGGGCAACTTCTATTCCATTCCAATAATAATTCTGCTGTTGGATGCATTCCATTCTGCTATATTATCCTTTAGAGGACATGGAAGTCTAAACAGCGCCGAGCTCTCTAATATGACCATGACTAATGCTCAGTACATAAGAAGGCGGAACAAAACACAGACTCTGGACATCTGTCGTGAGCTACTGGCTGTTGTCAAGGTGCTAGTGATTTATTTAGTATTCCTGTTGCAAAGAAGCAGAATACTAAAAACACATGAAATCATTTGCATCAATACTTCAGTTCCCTTAAAAATAACCAACCAAATTAGGACGATATTCATCAAAGGCCCTGAAAACAAGATAAAACCTATAAATAAAACCACAAGATTACTGATTCAATTGTAAGATTACTTAAATGCAGCTTTAAAATTATATTTATGCTGTACATTTTTCCACCAAGATTTTTTTTTTCTTTACTGGGTATTAAAAAAACAAGAGGTGCTCTATCACTCTGTATCCCCAGCCCTTCTTTTTAATTTTTATTTTGAGACAGGGTCTTACTAAGGTGCTCAGGCTGGCCTGTTTCTTGCAGTCTTCCTGTCTCAGCCTCCTGAATAGCTGGAATTAAAGGTGTGTGTGTCATGCCCGGCACTCCCACTCAGGTCTGAATATGTTTCATAAACCTGACTCCAATGCCAGGGATGGCTGTCTGTCTTTATCTCTTAAAGAAATGGAGCTGAAGATCTATATGGCTCCTTTTCAATGCTAGTCTTTGAAGTTTACACATCTAAGCATGGTAGATTATTGTTCAGTGTATTTCCATTCCTTTTCCCCACGCTGTTTACTTTGCTACCTAGCTGAGATTGGCCTTGACCATGGGTCTTCTTAGACCAGTGGCATATGACTGGAAGTATGCCAGATTCCTTTCCAGGCCTCAGAAGAGGGTGGACATTCCTGTTAGTGCCTCTGGAAGCTTCTTCCTCCATGAGAAGAGGTGGTTCCCTTGCAGTCACCTCCACTTCAGACTGGGTCTCAAAATGAGATTCGTGAAACCAAGTTGTCCCAGTCAATTTATAGACCCTGGGTGGCCTCAGCCAACCTATAGACCCGGAAGTATAAAAATAAACAATTGTTGTAAATCACTGAATTCCAGAGAGTCGGTTTAGCAACATGACCGTGTCCGTTGTTAACTGAGACAGCACCACTTGACACAGCAACCTTTCTATAGGCTCAATACCCTTTGAGATCTCTGGTCTCTGTGAGTAACTACTCTTACTATGGACCTCATTGATTACAAGAGAGCAGAGCAGCATTTAAAAAAAAGTTCATTTGTAATTTTTAAATGTTCAGGAATTAAATTTATCTAGCAGTTCAATCAGGGATTATCAACTAGAGGCAATTTTGTCTCCTGGGGATATTTGGTACAGTCTGGATACATTTTTGATTGTTATGACTCAGGACGGGGAGTGGGACAGTCACCTGGGGGCAGAGGCCAGGGATGCTGCTACTCACCCTGCAGTGCACTGCTCTGCAGAGCACAGAATTATCCAGTCTCAAACGTCTATGGTTTCAAGGTTGAGAAACCTGGGCTAAATATATATTTCTTTGTAAAATCGACTCTGATGTTGTCCTTGGGAATTACAGCATTAAAACTGATATTAGTTCTTAGGAACAAACAGGAAGCCATGCCTGAGTAAACGATGGACTTCACACAAGAGACCAGAATTCCTCTGTTACTTATTAACACATTGAAAAATATAATGTGAAAGTGCTCATCTGTCCCCTTTTTGAGCTTTAAAAATCTTTCTTTAGACTTAAAGATTTTCACTAACACTTCAGGAAAATTCTGCATCATTCAGGTACCAGAGGCTCCAGGGTTTAGTTATTCATTTAAATTGTTATACTCCCTCAGCCATTCACATTATTTATGGAATAAAGAAAATTATTAATGGAGCACAGATCACATGCCAGGCACTCTTAGGATTTCTTA
>JAJEJO010051716.1:22751-58504 GCA_020662805.1 Glaucomys volans
TTCCTTCCTTCCTTCCTTCCTTCCTTCCTTCCTTCCTTCCTTCCTTCTTTCCTTCCTTCCTTCCTTCCTTCCTCTCTCTCTTCCTCCCTCTCTCTCTCTCTCTCTCTTTCTCTCCCCTTCTCCCTTGCACATACTAACCAGGTTCTCTACCATTGAGCTACAGCCCCAGCACCAGTGTCACATTTTATGGGCAAATATAAGAGGTGTTTTTTCCAGAAGAAGTAGCTGCAGAATTTGCTACCACTAGGTAAATGGTGGTGATATAAAGCTCAAAACCATGGTGATCCCAAGAGAGAACACATTAGGTTGGCCCTGAAACTACTGAATAATAGGCTTTTATTCCCTGAAACAGAAAGAACTTTCTGGCAGATTCACAGAAAATGTCCTCAAAAAATGTCTAACCTAGCAAAATCACCCCCACAGCCTTTCATGGGTTTCAAAAGAGGCATAGCAACCAGAGCAGGCTCCGGTTGGGAAAGCTTCTGCTCAGCCTCTCTCTTGGTTTTGCCTCTTGGAAACCAGGTGGGCAGCCTCCCAGTGAGTCATGGTGTGGGGCTGGACGATGGTTCCAGACCTGACCTGCACATCCGAGGAGAGCACACTGTCATTGTGGTACCTCCCTGCCCATGACAAACCAGGATGACAATATCTTTCTGCTGATTCAATTGAACTCTTTTGGATTCAACTCTATTATCTCCTCCAGATAATGTTTCCTTCTGTGCCCAGTTATGGAAAGATTAGAAGGTAGCGAGCAGTAGAACGATTTGACCATTAAAAGGAAAATCAATGGTTGATGTCCCCTTTAATATTTTCTCATCTAATCTTTGCAAAAATCCTCTGAGAAGGTTTCATTCCTATTTTTCAGATAAGAAAAGTTCAGAGAAGTACCCTGAAATCTAACTCAGGTTAGTCTGATTTTCGGGTCCATATTATTTCTCATTAACTGCAAATGTCAGTTGAACTCCCTTATATGACCTGCTAATATTCAAATAAATGATTTTTGTTGTTTTTGTTGTTATGGAAAAATCCCAGCCTTACCCAGAGGGAAGAAATAAGGAACATAAATTCTGCTCCTTGAGGAAAAGGTGACATCATATATGGTTTCAAATCATGTGGAGAGGCAAGAAATCCATTCTGAATCTGCAAATTTGATTTTGGAGACTCCAGGCATAGGAGTTGTGTCGGTTAATTTATCTGCCAGGGTATAGATTAGGACCAGGTGACTACTGAGCTGTTCTCTGTCCCCCTTTGATTCACTTGCTCTACTTACTAAATTGCCGTGCAGTCAGAAGATTAGCAAGGCGAAAGGGAGCTTCAAGGCTTCTGCCCTCACCCTCTCCCCTCCCCCTGAGCTTTTTGACACCATATGAGTAGCAACCAGTGGTTAACTGCTTGTAGACACAAGTAATTTGAAAGAATAAACAAGAAACTGTGCCAGCCATTGAATTTTGAAGGACCTCTCACCTTCTCTTTGAGAAAAAATGGTTTCTTCAAAGGGTCAAATGGAGTATAATAGGGATGTGTGTAGACTCTGGAGCTAAGTTGTTAAAATTTTGGCTCTTCTATTTACTCTCTGGGGATATAACTTCTCTTCTTCAATCCCTCAGTTTACTCAACTCTAAAATGGACTCATTTATTTACCCCACGTGTATGAGCCAGGCCTTGATTCCACAGGGTGAGAATAGGGTACTGAGCAAAATCAGTCAGATTCTTCAGTTTTCACAAGACAGTCTGGATTTGTCAGCTTCCTCTGGCTGTGACAAAGTGCCTGAGGTGATCAACTTTAAAAGAAGAAAGGTTTATTTTTGTCTCATGGTTTCAGATGTTTCAGTCTATCCTTTTTGACTTGGTGGAGTAAAGCTGATCACCTCTTGGCAGCCAGGAAGCAAAATAAAGAGGAAGAGGCCAGAGTCCCAATATCCATTTCAAGGACACTTCCCCAGTGTCCTAACTCCTTTTCATTAGCCCCCCACCTCCTAAAGGTTTCACCACTTCCAAAAAGGGCCACAGCCTGGCAATCAAACCTGGCAATCAAACCATAGCAGAGACAGATCTAACTGCAACATAATTTTAGGTAGTGCTAAATGCCATAAGAAAAATAAAGCAGAGTAAGGAATGGAAAACTGGGGGAGGGTTTAGCTATATTGCAAGAAGTCAAGAGGAAAGGCCCTTGGAGGAGATAACCCTGAGAATACCGGAATAATGTGAAAAGAGGGAGATACTCAAATATTTGAAGCGAGAGCATTTCAAACAGAGGGAGTAAGAACCTAACAAAGCCTAACAACTGCACCTACCTTATTGGACTGTTGTAAGAGTTAAGTGGGATAAAGCTTATCAAATGAGACCAGTGGAACTACTCCATGAACATCATAATTGCAGATCTCAGGGAGCAGGGCCCTGCCTCCCACCATTGGGTGACTTCACTTTGTGGGGAAGTGCCTCCTTGCCTTGAACTTATATCCTACCTGTGGAACACACAGAGAAAATACCTGCTGCCTCTTTTCACAAGGACACCTCTAACATTTGAAATAATGTTTCATCTCTATTCCATCAGTTCCTTTAACCATTCCTTATCTGCTTGGCTTCCAGATTTCTCACACTTTTCATTTGATCATTTCAAAAGCACAGCACAATATGTTCAGTCTCTGAAAGACACAGGGAAGAACGGTGAGATAAGCCTTTCAGGTCTGAAACTCCCCATTCAAAAACCCTTTCCCAAAGAGCTGAATCATTAGATAAATGACTTCTCTGTGGGTATCTGCCCCTTCCCACCATCTTGCTCAGGCATGACCCCGGCCAGCACCAATTTAAAAACACATCTGTAGGGGCTGTGGTTGTGGCTCAGTTGTAAAGCACTTGCCTAGCACATGTGAGGCACTGGGTTCGATCCTCAGCAATAAATAAATAAATAAATAAATAAATAAATAAATAAATGGCATTGTGTCCATCTACAACTAAAAAATATTTTTTTAAAAAACCCCAACATCTGTGGATATGATTAAGAGAGTATATTGGATGGCCAGAGCTTCTAGCTTTCTGGAGACTGCTGTGGAGAAGTGAAGAGAGGGCAACATGTTGCAGTGGTGGTAGGTTTATGACAGATGTCGTTTCCCTGTTATTAATTGAGCATCGGATCAACAGGATTAGCTGATGAGTCAAAGTGAACTATTCCATTCAGGAGGGCCAGCCATCTGGGTCCTGCTCCTCAGGCTTTGTCCAACTACTTATCCCTGTGGGCTGTCTCATAAACATAAGCTAGGGCCACAAAGGTTAGAGAGTCCAGATGGAGCAGCACAAACCCATCTCTGCTGATAGAAAATAAATACCAAGGAGAAATCTTCCGGATGGTAGATAGCTTGGGCCACACGGTCTTCAGAGCTATCCAAAGGTTCCTTCTTGCCAGGCCCAAAATTATGGGCAGATTTCATCACTATGAACCACAGGCCTGAATTTTAAGCAATGCCCTCAATGGTGAATGTGAAGCTCTATAAAATCTTTCTGGTTCAATTATTGGACAAACGTGGATATTTTGGGTGGTAGGTTGACACAGAAGATTACAGTAAAGGGAGCCATGTTTTGATCTGTTTATTCCTTTCAGTTTTCAGATTTAAAGCAAACTCTTAATTCTTAAATAGAATGCAGAAAAAGTAAGTTTAAAATGATTTGAGGCACCCACTCAGGATGATTCAATAGGAAACAACAGGGACGGTGCAAACAGCCTCTATTCACAACCTCTCAGGATTTATCTGCTCTGCTGTGCTGTCTAGAAAAAGCAGTGGCTTCACCAACCTTCACCTGGTGCCACTCCAAGACTCAGTTTGCTGGAAACTGCCAATTGGCTGAGTAACTGCAGGCAAATAATGATCTAGTTTCTCATTGGTTGATCTACTTGACAGACAGGTAGGTTGGGCTAGACCAGGAATCTTGTGTGGGCTGGTCCATTCCAGGACACCGGGCTATCTGACCTTGAAGCAGTCCAGACCAGGCAAGCTGCCATTTGGGGATTCTGACACCTTCGGCCACAAGAATTTGCAGACTCATTCTACCTGACTCACAGCTTTTGCTGTTGTGGAAAATGTGTCTACAAAATTGTACTGCCTTCTGCAGTTTGCAGATATGATTTAAAAATTTTTTTTTAAGGTGGCGAAGATGGAGAATTATTCCTTGAGCCTTCTGTTTCCAGCCAAACCCAGACATTCTTTAAAGGCAAACACCTACATAATGTTTTGGCCACTGATGTGTTCCATAATCTCTCTCCCCTGAACTCCTAGACTTCCCTCACCTAGATCAGTGAATCTCTAATATACTTGGACTCTCCTGTAATCCCCTAAAATGCAGCTTCTGGCTCAGGAGGTCTGGGGTCTCTAAGAGGTTCTCACTGTTTTGTGGCAAAGGTACAGTTAGTTACTTTGGCAGTGGAAGTGGGCTGTTGTGTGACCTTGCATGTTTCTCCAAATAAATGTCTCTGAAGCTTTTCCAGGGCTTATCTGCTTTCTTCCTTTTGGCCCTCACTACCAAACTCACACAGTGCTATGTAAACAGGCAATGCTCAATAAATATTTGTAGAATAAGGAAACTCCTATAAGGTAGAAAGAGTCTCAATCCCTCACTAGCACAATGATTTGTGCTTGATGAGTATTCAATAATTGTTATTCGGATGCATGAATGAAGGAACTGCAGTATCCAGGTGACTAGTGAGAGAGGACTGAAAAAGGAGACTAAATCCAAGTGGGATTTTTAAGATCTGGCTGCTTCAGTTAGACAGGTGGGAAAAATACAGATGGAAATTTAGAAAACGTGGCATCTGGAATGAACTCATTTACATTCTCACCATGTGGTACCTAAATGTTGTGGACATTTTCGGTCATGAATTTTCTCTTTTAACTGTCATGATGGAGATGTAAGTGAATCTGCTGATGTGCTGTGCTTTGGGTGTTGATTCATGGCATGAAGTAGGAAAGAAGGCCGGTAGCTTTCCCTGCAAAGCTTGGTGGGAAGAAGTCCTAGGCTGTGAGACAAGTCCTGGCTCTGACTGATTCCCTTCAGTGGCCTCCACTTCCGTGCCCCACTCTGACCACCCACCAAGCACATCTCCACACATGGACAACTTTTTGACCATGGCCTGGAAATGTAACTGTCCTTTCTGCGTAGCTTTATCTCCTTGGAAATTGGATTCAGTACCCTTGATGCACAGTTTGGCCCTGCCTGAATACACAGGCTGCAGCTGCTTATAGAGATGGGACAGCCATTTCTCAACATTGGGAAATGAAAACCACTGATGGTAGAAGGGAGAAATTTTTGGAAGCAATTTGGGCAGCTTGGAGAACCAAGGAGGCTGCAAGTCTTACTCTGTCGACTTAGGGAGCGTACTCCACTGGGGCAGCTCATTACCATTGTGGTTTGACAGCCCTACACGCTTCTTTACCTGTCCTAATAGCTCTCTTACCAGCATGTGGTACCCCCTTCCCTTTATTCCATTAAGTCAGCCTTCTGGGTTAGGAACCAAATAAGACATTGGCTTTGCAAAGCTACCATCAACTGTAACTTTGATTGACACCATGGGGATTGGGGGGGGGGGGGGGGGCTGCATGCTTCCTTGAAATCTTCCCATTCTGCTACATGAGCAGGCAGAGGGAGCCCTGTATTTTCTATTTCTCTCTGGCTGGATTTGAAGGGAGGCCATAGGGTCTAGGTCCATTTCACTGATCTGAATCATTCTGACTCTGGACTGTCATAGGGTTCAGGGGCAAGGGGCAGCATCTAGACATCCCCAGAGCAGGTGGAACAAGTCTGGAAGGCTGGAGCTGCTTCCTGGAGGAGTAGAAAAGGATGATGAAACCCTGGAGTCCCAGGATCCTGCAGATGGGCCCAGACAAGCACTGAGCTGCCCCTGGCTCTGGATCCCAGCCGGCTCCATGGTCTGACCACCTTTCCTGCAGAGCCATGTGCCCTCAGATGCAGATGATGTCTATGCTCCGCAGGCCCCAGCAAAGGTGCAGGAGGAGGCAGCCTCCAGTTTCCCTGCAGAGCAAGCACTGCAGTGAGGACCTGGGCCAGCTCTGGGCTGCCTGCCAACAGCCTATTGTAGACTGCGTCACAGCATAGACCTCTCGATTGCAGGCAAGGGAGGAACAGAGAGTAAAGCCAGGGACTTGAAATGTCTCTCTTGTGTGACTTCACCCCTCTTTCCATGCCCCTCTCTGCTCATTCATGCAATAATTGGGGTTCCTCATTCTTTTCCTTTCCTCCAACCTGCCCCCACCTCACTTAACACACTCCAATATTTATGTCCTTCTTGGAGGCTCCTCATGTCAACCAAACAAAGGTACCCAGACCATAGTGCATGCCCTTAGTGAGACAGGGACAGGGAGATGGAGTATGACACATCTCTAAGGCACACAAAACTATTAAGGCTGTGCTTCACTTCAAAGACCCTCTACCTTCAAAGGGAGCAGGGCACAAATGAAACTATTAAATGGTTAATAGGACTCCTGGAGCACACAATGGATGACAGTCCAGCACAATTCTTTAATTCTAAATCACCCAGGTTATAAGTCTAGATGGAGACTTAGTTCATAGTTCTTGTTTAATGCAAAAGGAAAAATGGTCTGACCTCAAGACAGAGGAACAATTGTCACAAGGTAGTCACAAGAAAAGCTTACTAGCTGGTGGTAAATGACTCAAAGTCTAACTTTAGATAAATATCTTAGGTCACCCATCTTAGAATATGTGAAAAATCTTATGTATTCTCCCACCTGAGGCCACAGCTCATCTCTCCTCCAGGCACCTGTACTTCATTCTGAGTGTATACTGCTTTGACTCTGCTTAATAAATCAGCCCATGCTTTTTACTGAGTTTTGAAATTCTTGGTGAACATCAAGGACCTAGTGTCCTGAGCTGAGGTCGCCCCTCTCAGGGAGCTCCTTGGACCCCCTTTTCTGGAGATATTAGGACACTGGTCTCTAAGAAGGAATAGGTTGTTTCATCTGATGACGTGTTAGGCATTTCAATAGATATCATTGTGAAATAAGGGAAATATACTCAGAAAATCAATAGAGCTTCCTTCTGGAAGCCTTCCCATGCTCAGTGAGATTCCCTTGGCCCATCAAGTTCTTCTTTCTGTGTCTCAATTTCCCTATCTGTAAAATAGAACAATTATTCCTCCTTTTTTTGTAGAGTTTTGCAAAGTGGGAGAATATCAGGCTTCATAAACTCTACTGTGCTGTGTTTCAAAATAGTGCAGACCTGATCCCACATATCTGGGGTGGGGCCTAAGATTCTGCATTTCTGTCAAACTCCTACAGTAATGGAGTTAATGCTGCCGGTCTGGACACCACTCTGAATAGGGAGGGAGCTAATAAATTAAAGGACAATTTTGACATGGGACATTGTAAAGCATCAGTCAAATGTAACATTTTAATTATGGATTCTTCCTTCTGAAAAACATATTTGCATCTTAAAAGGAGCCTATGCACCTTTAATTCAAATGAATGTCATTATTGAGGGCACCTCAGAGGGCTACTAGAGAGAAGACGGGAAGTTAGGAAGAATCGATGATCCTTTCTGTGGTCTCTGAAACTGCCTGCTCCTTTCTTCTTTTTTCCTTTCCTTTCTCCTGCCCCAGAGTGGGCTCCACATTCAGAGGCAGAGTCTTACCTAAGCCAGTGGTGAACCGTGTCTACACGACTACATTGGGTCATTTTCCAGATGATGGACAAGACAAAGAGGGGAGGTTGATTAAAAGCTACTGATTTCTCAAGAGGACGAGAATGTGTGTGCACCCAATGCAGGTGCAAGAATGTTCAGAGCTGCACTTTTCCTAAGCCTGAAGCTGGATATAGTCCACTTATCTAATAGCAGCAGAATAAAATAAATTGTGATGTATTCATACAATAGGATGGTTCAGAATGACAGAAAAGAACAAATTGTTACAACATGTGAGTCTTACAGGCAAAATGATGAGCACAAAAAGCAAGACTTATGAGCGCGATTTTATTTATATGAAGTTCAAAGGCAGGTAAACTAATCTTTGGTAGTAGAAGTCAGAAGAGGAGTTACCTCTGGAGGAGGGGTGGTGTTGAATGGGAATGGACCTAAAGGAGCCTTCTGGGTGCTAGAAAAGTCCTTCATGTTGATATGACTGATGTAGAGATTAAGATTTGTACAATATGTTTGTAATATTCTAATAAAGAAAAAGGTTTAAACCTAATTCTAGTTTTATCCTCTCTGCCCAGTTTTACATTTCCAGGTTCTTCCTTCTTTCTCTCCCATATTTTCTTAATCCAATTTTCTGATTTGCTCCCTGCTAGCTTGCAGGTACTTTTTCTAGACCACATAACAAAAATAGAACCTGCCTTCTCATCACTTCTTCCCCATGTGACTTCACAGAGGGCTCAGGCTGTGTTGTTTGCAGGACACGGCCCCCCTCTGAGCTCTAAGCCTGCCCCCATTGCCCTCAGGTGCCATGTTTTCTGGATACCAAAGCCTCTCTCTTCTCCATGGTCCTGAGCTGCAAACCTGGCTCCCCAAGTTCAGAGTCAAGTATGCCGAGATGTTTGTACTTTACAGTTCAAAGCTTCTGTCTCATATTTGGGTTTCTCCAAGAAGAAAGGAGTGAAGCACAGGTTAACTGTTGTCATCTCTATAATACTGTTGAGGCAAGACCACCACCCGTATTAAATCCTAGGCTAATGCTTGTTTTCTTGTTTGTTTTTGGCTGCCTGACTGGAAGGCCCCACTCATGTTTGGATGTCAATAGTTTATTTTTGCCCTAGGTTTCCTTGACTACCCTCACATTTGTAACCCCAAAGAGATGTTTTGAACCAAGCAATTCTTTTGTTTTAAGGAACAAGTACAGGACAAACAAAGGTTAACAAACACGTTAAATCATGCCATTTGGGGAATAAGAAATTAAAATTGTACACCTTCGACTGGGTCATAGAAAGAGAACAAATTCATTGGAAGGTTAGTTCCTCATCAAAACAGAGTAAAACCCTCTAAACAAAGAGCCACCAATGGTACCCTCTTTGGGACCCTTCCCATGCTGTGAGAGATTTCCTTGCTTGCTTCTCATGAATTTGCTACTGAATGCTCATCCTCTATCAATCTGCGTACTTCATTCTTCAGGTGTGTGAGACGAGAGTCCACCAGTGCTCACATGACCCTGTTTTAGGTTGCCTAATGAGCCACCCAAAATTCCATGTCATCAAACAACCCATTATTAGTTGTCAAGGTTGCTGGTCAGCTGGGTGCTCCTTCTGCTCTGGACCTGGTTCTGCTGATCTTAGCTGGGCTTAATTGTGAGTTGCTTGTCAATTGGAGGATGGCCCCACCCACAGCTTTGGAGGTCAGCTGTCTGTTGCTTGGGGAGACAGTTTGATTGGGCCACGTGTCTCTCATCTTCCAGCAAGCTAGTCTGAATATTGTCACATGGTGCTGGCTAAGGGTCCAACGAGAAAGAGAACAGGTGCTCAATGGTTCTAGAGTCCAGGCTTGAAATGGGCAAACCTTTCTTTCCAACATATTTTATTGGTCCAAACAAGTCAGAGAACAGATTCAAGGCAGGGTGGAAACATCATTTTCATCAGGATTAGAACTGCAAAATCACATTGCAAAGACTGTGCCTACAGTGAGTTAGGTTGAGGCACCAAGACAGTGGCATTGAGAACTGGATCTTCTCTCCTCCATAGCTTATCTTTGTGGGAGTAGCAGCTGCTCTCCAGTTCTGCCAGGCTGCACCCCTGAGCCTGACCCTGCAGGACCAGTCAAACCTGTTCTTTATCCTCTTTCATGCATTGTTCCTTTAGGGCTCAATGGGTTGTTTTAATCCTGTTTTAACAAATGTGCAGCAGTGTGGCTGAGCACATACCAGGAGCAGTCTTGAACATTTCTGCTCATGAGAAAAATGTTTTAGGTCAAATTTCCTAGAAGAGCCTGAAATATGGATTCTTGCCAAGTACTGGTAAAGAGGTGGGTAGGAATGATTGTAATTTTCCTACCTTGAGACCAAGGGACTTTTGTGCTCCCATGATAGTCAGTCATTGGCTGTGTCTGCCTCTGGGGTGAGGGTTGGCACAATATCTCCATTGCTGTTACTCCCAGCAGCCTGGAGCAATTTTTCAGAGGAGGGTATAGCCTGAACCTTTGACAGCCAGCACTCACAACTGCTAGGGATAGGAATATGACTCCCAATTTCATATACTACAGAGAGACACTACTAAGAAAATGAATTCCAAACCTCAAAGAACTAAACTTTTTCAGCTTAGAGGATGCTTAAAAACTGTCTTTAAGAGTTTGGTGAGTTGTGACATCATATAGAGAACTCCATTTTGTGGGCAAACCTAGAATCTATAATTGGACCTTCCAAAGATAACAATTTGAGCTTAATATAAGGATAGAGCTTTGCAGAATGACAGGAATCTGAAGATAAAAAGTCCTGCTCTGGAGCTGAGCGTTTTCCAACACAAAAAGAAAAAGCAACTGAGTTATTTGGTCAGCAGATAGTTTGTAGTATTGGTTAGGTTCCTCAAAGAAAGAAAGATCATGGCAGAGATTCCACATCCTGGAGTCCTTGATATTCTGGTCAGAGATTCAAGAATGTGTCGGCAAAGGGGATATTTAGGGAAGGTACACTCCTATTACCTTAGGGTTTTGACCCTAGTCCCTTCTTCATAACCAGCTGTGGCTAGCTAGGCACTGGGTCATGTATGACATTAGCTACAAAGAAGAGAAAATAGACCCTAAAGGGTATGTCAAAATAGACAAAGAATGGTCATTATATACATCTTCTCAAAATCCCACTGTCCAGTACTGACTTTGAATCTTATTAGGTATTCAAATATGCAGGTCTTCTATTTGGTACAGAGAATAGTGGAACTTTCTCATGTCCTTAGCCTGGATGTACAAGAAAGTCCCCTGGGACCTTTTAAAAATCCCACTGTCCAGCTCAGAATTTCTAAGAGGCAGGTGATGGAGAACTACCATTTTTAATCCCCTCAGGTAGTTCATTGTATAATTAAGATTGAATGCTACTGTTTTAGGGGCAGCAGTTCTCAGACTTTAGTTTACATCAGCATTACCTGGAGGAGCTTGTTGAAACACTGATTGCTGAGTTCTACTCCCACAGAGTCAGATTCAATAGGTCTGGGATAGGCCTGAAATTTTTGCATTGCTCTCAATTTCCCAGGAGATGCTTATGCAGCAAGCCTGGAGCAAAAGTTTAAGCATGACTGTTTCAGGCTATTCAAACAAATATGCATCCCAATCACTGGAGATCTCTTTAAAATGTGGTTTCTGATTCACTAGATTTAGAATGACACCTGCAATTCTGCATTCCTAACAAGCTCCCAAATGATGCTGATGCTACTGGTGGAAAGCCCACACTTTCAGTAATAACTTGCTATATTTCTTTCTTCCCATCACCATCCCATCCTACCTGTGCTGATTGGGTAATTTAGCATTCTGCAAATAGATCCTGGGGTTAGGGGTTAGTAGAGAGGAACAATAATCCATTAGGATACTTGATAAGTAGTGGTGAGCATCAGGCGACTTTATTTAGGCTCTAGAAAAAGAGCTGGCTAGGGGAGTGCCTATGGTAAGTATAAGTGAGGTATTTTCTCAATTAAATTTAAACCTTTGCTGCCAGGAGGAGAAAAGTAGTTGATGAAAATTATACATTTCAAAGTAAGTGGATTTGAGAGTACTTTTCTGTGATAAAGATATTACTGTTTTTCTTGTTTGTAAAGTAAAAATTTCTTTACTTTACATGAGGTAATATCATGATATGAAGTAAATTAAGTGAAATGAAATCAGTCCAGGAAAGACAACGCACATCATCTTACCTGTGTTAGTCAGTTTTCAGTTACTGTAACAAATACCTTTAAAAAGAGGAAAGGTTTATTCTGGCTCACAGTTTGGGAAGTTTCAGGTCATGATCAATTGGCCTCATTGCTTTGGGCCTGTGGTGGCATAATGCATTGTGGCAGGAATGCTTGGCAGAGGAAGCTCGTTCACCTCATGACCAGGTGTGAAAGAAACAGACTGGCATCCCACTGGTCCCTTTGATGGAAAGCTTCCGATAACCTAAAAACTCCCAATAGGCCCCACCTCTTAAGAGTTTTCACCACCTTCCAATGGCTCCAAGCCGAGGACCAAGACTTTAACACATGGATATTTGGAGGTGTCATGCAGGGACTCTGACTCAGGAAACAGATTGGGGTTTCGGTAGGTGGAAGAAGATGCAAGACACAGGATAGTAGACATGTTTTATTCATTTGTGGCCACAGCCTCCAGTTTCAACTCCCAGCCATTTCCATTTTTGTCCTTATTTTGCCCCATTTTGTCCCCATTAACCCCTGAGTCTTTTCCATAGGCCCTTTTTATATGCAGGGCAAGGAAGGCACATGGCCCACAGGTTACATAAGGAGGCAAATGCTCACAAGTTAATGTTTATGACCTTGAGTATATACTCTAAATCAGGGTGTTTCTGGCCTTGACTAACCATAACATAGCCAGCTCCCAGCCCTGGATACACACTAAAAACACAGCAGCCCATCCACCTGAAGTCTCAGCAAGGAAGCTTAACTACAGCTATTTTGGGCCTGCCCCAACAGGGGGACATTTCTGATCCAAACTATAGTATTACTCAACTATAATGGTTCAACATTACAGGCAAATATTATAGTTGGTGCTAAATATTCAACTTCTTTTTTTGGGGGGGGGTACTGGGGATTGAACCCAGGGGCACTCCACCACTGAGCCACATCCCCAGCCCTATTTTGTATTTTACTTAGAGACAGGGTCTCACTGAGTTGCTTAGGGCCTCGCTAAATTGCTGAGGCTGGCTTTGAACTTGCGATCCTCCTGTCTCAGCCTCCCAAGTGCTGGGCTTACAGGCGTGCACCACCGTGCCCGGCAGTATTCAACTTCTTCAAGAATGAAAATCATCCAGTGAGGAAGCCATAATCACGGAAGTCTTAAATATGATTACAAATGTTGCATTTTCTGATCATAAAAGGAGTAATTTCCAAAATAAAATCAAGCCTTTATAAACATTTTATCCAAATTGGACCTTATACAATAAAAGTTGTTAACCATTCTTTATAAACTCTTTATGCTTTCTTACTGTCCTATCAAGTCCTGATATTCATATTTAAGATAATTTTATAAATAATATCTATTACAAATATTTTATTAATCATAAAATTTATTAATTGCAAATCATATCACTATTATAAATTATTTATATTGACCCAAAGCATTGTCTCTCTTTCTCCCATGTCTACTTTGCAACTCTACTAATTGCCTATCTGTGTCCTTTCTCCACTTACGCTGCACTGACTGAATTGTGACTTTTTTGGAGCAGCATAATATTCAGCTAAAATGCTCACCCTTCTACCCTTCTTGCCAGACGTAGTTAGTGAAGTGTGAGTAGCAGTCACTAGTGGGAACTTCTATAAACCTTTTAGAAGTGAAAAACATAAGCCTGCCTGAATATTTTACCCCTTGCCTGTCATCATTCTTCTTCCTACCTGGAACATGGATGGCAGGCAGTCATGAAGCAGCCATCTGAAGACACTGAGGTGTTGAATCCCAGGACAAAATCCACTTGCCAAAGACTGGCAGAGTGCAAGGAAAGAAGGGAAACAGCACAATGAGAATATTGTGGTTTTGCAGCATCAGCCTAGGGTTGTTGACCTCCAGTCTTCTTGTGACAGAAAATAATCCCTATTTATTTAGACCACTGAAATCTAGTTTCTGTTTTTTCGTAGCCCCATACAATCCCAATATCTGCTTGTGTGTGTGTGTGTGTGTGTGTGTGTGTGTGCATGGACTGGGTATTTAGCCCAGGTTCTTGCCCATGCAAAGCGTGTGCTCTGCCACTATGAGCCACACACCCAGCCCTAATTGCTTAATTCACAAAATCAGCTCTGTTACTGGCCATAGTTAGAGAAGTAATTCTCAGACTTTAGCAAGCATCAGACTCACATGTGGAGGCAATTAGAATCATCATCTTTAAGCACAGATTTCTGAGCCTAAACCCCAGAATTCTGATTAACTTAATCTGAGAAAGGACCTAAGAACTTGCATTTTTAACAAGCTCCTGAATGATATTGATGCTGCTGGTCTGGGAACCACACTTTTAAGAGCCCACTCATTTAGATGTACAGAAAGAAAGGGAGAAAAAAAAAACCTGTCTATGATGATTTCAGGGGAGGGCTTGCATGCTTCAGTGTCTATTTCTTAAGTCCCCTAATGCTGTGACTGTTTATGACTGTTTATCTAAGTCCAAAGATCTGAATGCTATCCATGTTCAGCTACTGGATGCCAGATATTCAAACTCTCAAAATATTAGGCAAATATTTTCAAGGCATTGTAGGTATCCCAGCAGTGGGTAGAAATGATCCAATGCTGGGCCAAATAACTTCCTCCCTGGAATCTCATCTTTCCCTGAAGGTTCTAGTGTGTTTCTTGGGATCCATTTCACATATGTAGCGTGTTTCAGGCACCAATGACTTCCTTTCACTGCATCTGCCTGCCAGGACTGTACTCCTCCAAAGTATGCTTGAGGGAACAGCTTTTCTTTTCTCTAATATCAGTGAATTTTGAAGAAACTCAAGGTGACATTGTCTTACCATTCTTCTTTTGAAGATTCTCTTTCATATTGTCTACTAGTACTTGCTAACTTTCAAAGGAACCAGGGGAGATTAATATTCTTCAGAAGCTGATTTATGACCATCCACCTCAGAGAAGAGGGCCTGCCTGAGTCACTTTGTGACTCATGAGCACTCCGGACCATTCAATGATTAAAATCTTCCCTTTAGACATAGAAAACTCATGGACAAACTCCCAGGTCCTCCTCCCAAATTTAGCAATTAATCTTGAGGCTAGATAGGAGGAGCAAATATAGAGTATTTATAGAGCACCTAAAAGGAATACTCCCAATTTGGATTTTTAGGCTGTCTCATTTTGTAGCTCCATTGACCCTTTGCCCTTCACATTGCCTGAATTCCTTCAGTTAGAACGAGGCAGAATCCTCCCCAACTGGAAGGCCAAAGGTAACTAAAATGTAAGATGCTTTTGAGAATCCACAGAATAGGGTGATCAAGATGATGATAACAAGAATAAATTTAGTGTGTATGTCATTATTTTAATAACTGAACTCTAAAGTTTGAGGAGGTCATTTATACCTTCTAATGATCTTATGTAAAGAACTCAAACACTCTTCTCACTTCATAGTTGGGTAATCTGGGCAAAGGGAACAACTTGCCCTGTATCACAGTCACCAGTCATGAAGCCAAGATTAAAAGTCCAGTAGGAATTCTTCATCATGTGATACTAACCACACCAAACCAAACGAAAAATCCCTAAATATAAAATGACCTGACCTAGAGATACACTGGTCTCAGTGGATTTTTTGTTTTGCAATACTCAGACCTATGAAGGAAGTTGAGGCAGCGTATTTATGTAAGGAGGAAGTCTTGTGAGTATCAAATGAATTCAGTGAACACCTTAAAGTGTTCATACTGGGTCAGGAGACATATAGAGCTCATTTACAATTAAAACATGTTCAGTTATTGTTTATAGTTTTCTACTATGTAGTTATATTCATTTACACAATATATCATACTATATAATAATTGTAATATACACTGAGTACATACTACCTGTGAGAGAGATAATGCATGTACCATGATTTGGATAAGTGTCCCTAGAAGGTCCATGTTTAAGGGCTTGGTCCTCAGGTGGTGTTATTGGAAGGTGGTGCAACCTTTAGGAGATGAGATCTTGTGGGAGGTCCTATGGTCATTAGAGATGTATACTCTTAGCTTCTTGATTTGTGATTTTGGTTTACTACATGCTACTGCCATGAAGTGCTGCCTCAAAACAGACCCACACAATGGGGTCACTTGATCATGGACTGGAACTTCCAAAACTGTGAGCCAAAATGAACCTTTTCTTTTTATAAGTTAATTTCTCAGGTATTTCATTAAACCAACAGGAATCTAACAAAATATATTATAGTGATTATTATTTGCTGTATTTAGCATAGACTACATATATAGTTTTTGAAACATCTTTACTGTGATATAATTCATATACCATAAAATACATTAAAGCATACAACTCAATAACATTTAGTATAGTCACAGAATTGTGTCACCATCGCTGCTATCTAATTCCAGAACATTTTCATCACCCACCCCCCATAAACCTCCATAACCCATTAGCAGTCAATCTCTATAGCTCTCTTCTCTCCTCCCATCCCATTGCCTGGCAACCACTAATTTATTTTCTGTCTCTATGGAGTTGCCTATTCTGGATATTATACATAAATGAAATTATAGAATATTTGGTCCTTTGTGATGGGCTTCTTTCATGCAGCAAAATGTTTTCAAGGTTTGTCCTTATTTTTGAGGGTATTAGTCATTCATTCATTTTTATGGACAAAAAATAATTCATTTTATGGAACATATAGCATTATGTTTATTTATTAATCAGTGGCACAATTGGGTTGTTTCCACATTTGGATGATAATCAATCATGCTATTGGCATTTAAGTATAAGGTTTTGTGTAAACATGCATTCAATTATCTTGGTTATATATCTAGACATGGAAGTCACACAGCATCTATGTTTAAATTTTAAAGAACTGTCAGACTGTTTTTCAGAAATGGCGGTAGCGTTTGACAATCCCTTGCAATGTATGAGGGCTCAAATCCTCTACCTTCACCAAGATTTGATATTATCGGTTGGTTTAAATTTGTCACCTGAAAGGGTATCAAGTGATGTCGTGTTGTAGTTTTGATTTACATATACATTGTGGCTGCTAATGTTGAACAGTACTTAATATATAATGTCATTATGATAATTAATAAAACGTGACTATTTCTTTAGCAACCAATTGGTCATTGACAGTGGAGTTACCTCCTTTCTTTACTAAATGGTTGCTTTGATCATTATTTTTTGAGCATCTGTGGGGGTCTCACTTTGGCCTAAGTGATTTGGGAAGTTGTTGCATGAGGAGTTGAACATTTTTATTGCATAGAACAAAGAATTTGACAGATGGCAAATATCAGCCCCTTGTGATGCAGGATCAGCAACTGGGAGACTGGGCCATACAAGTTCTAGAGGCAGAGAAGGAAGTGTCCCAGGGAGGACAGAGAGGAAGCAGGAGAAGTTTGGGGAGATGCTATAGAATCACAGGGTCTGCACTAAGCTAAGGCTTCAGGAGAGTGTGCCCCACACAGCCATGCCTGCCAACCCAAGGGCATTGGTGAAAATGGATAGAGATGGAGTATGTGGGAGCAGGGAGGGGCTGGTGGGGCTGGTGTACAGACTTCCTCCTCTGGACCAGAGGGATACTTTTTCTATGGACAGAGGGTCTTCTTTGGGGGAAGGACAAAGGTGACTTGTGCCATTGGCTCTAGCCTCTGTGATGCAGATACTTGGCCAACCTGAATTTAACAGTGGGATATATTTAGCAGCCTCTTAAACATGTCCATTGCTTGCAGTTTTAAGCACTGCTATTCCCCCTTTGCACTGCAGTTAGAAATATTCTTGTAAAACAAGACCTGCTCTTGACACTACTCTGCTTAAAGACCTTCAAGGACTTCTTTTCATCATCAACATAAATCCTAAACTCTGTAGAATAGTTCATGCTGCCCTTTGCCTATTTGCTCTCTCCTCTCGCCATTATCACATTCAATGGCTTCTTGGTTCCGGATTATGCTTGTTCATCACTGGGTATTTGCAAATGTCCTTTCCACTGCCAGGCTGCCTTCTTATGGCAAAAATTCCTCTTCAATCTACAGTTTTCAGCTTAGCCTGAAACTTGCCTCAGGAAACCTGATCCCCAACTTCTAGGTTGAAGCCTCTACCACCTGTGCCATGGCCCCCTGTTCACCCTATCCCCAGCCCTCCATCATGTGTAAGCCATATTATTGTCTGCTGATGAATCTGCCTCCTGTCGGGTCTGCAAACTCTGGGAGCACTGGGACGATGTTTGTCATCCCCTGTCTAATGGCTATTCCACTCTAAAAGGGGGATTTCTCCTTAGCAGCATCAACCTCAGCTGGGAGATTTTTAGAAATGCCAACTCTTGGGCCTCACTGCAGACCTACTCTGTTATTAGAATCTCTCCAAGTGGGACTCAGGAATCTGTCTCTCCCATCCTTCAAATATGAGAAGTATCAGACTTTGAGAAGCACCAAGGTCCCTGGCTGTTGGCAGATGGTCAGTGGATGAACAAATGTGTCAGTCCTGACCATGCTACTAATTGGCTGTGACATCTTCACAGTTGTATAGCTTCTTATGCTTGGTGCTTCTCATCTGCTTTGTGCTAACCCCTTACAGAATCAGGTGAAGCAAAAACATGAGGATTTATGGAGAAACCCCTTGTATAGTATGTGACATTTAACAGGTTTCTTCTTTCATTTACTTTATTCTTATTTGTACTTGACTCTTTTCCAGTGTGGCTTTCAAACCCTCAGTCTGTTCTGAGATCATTCCACACATCTATTTGGGACCTCCCTACTTGCGTGCACAGATTCAAAAAGAATAAATAGAGTGGAACTGAGAGGATAATTTGCAGATGCATCAGATTAGGAATTTATCCAATTATGTGGGTTGATCAACATATGTTAATAGATGACAGGATATCAAATTATCTTCTTTCCCTGCCTCAAGCCAACAGGCTAGGTGAGAGTCATCAATAAAACAAAAAAGTTTTGGTTATCAGTATTTCTCAATGTTAAACTTAAGTAATTGCATTAATCTATTTAGTAAATTGTTTCAAAATTTTGGACATCTTTCCTAGTTTTGTGGTTTGGAAGTTTTTCTTAAAAGCAAAATAAGACAGGATTTACAAATTCCTGGGCTGTTTTCTTTGACTCCATCAGAGTCTTGTTTCTAAGTTCCAAACGGTTTCAATCAAGGTCTCATTCTCCTTAAATTGTCATTGAGTTGTTGAAGAGGGTTATAATTTCCTTCACATTTATTTGAAATTGAATGGTCAATTAAAATACACGCTAACTATCCTCTAAATTGACTGGACTTCTAAGAGATTTTTCAAAAGGTATTTAAGGGGATATTAAAATAAATGATGCTTGAATGTTTAAAAGCTCCACAATTCTTTTAAAGACTCACTTTAATTGAGGCAGAAACCCATGCAATATGGAAAATGTTAGAGAGAGTGTCGTTGAGCAATAGGGTGTTTGTTTTTCACCAGAAGGAAGGGTTAGGTGGAAATAGCAAAGGAGGAGAAGTGATTACAGAGAGGACTGATGGCGATCTTACACTCTCCTGTCTTCTTAGAATGGGATGTACGTAAGGTAAAGGAAAGGAAGTCAATCCAGGATCTGAGAAAACTTCCAAAGCAAGGTGTCCTGCGTCCCAGATTGTACTCCCTGGAGGGAAACTTCAAGGCTGCTTTCCTTGCTGGAACTATATACACATCTCAACAATGAACAAACAGGGTGATTAAAATTACAGGGGAAATTCCACTCCCTCTCCCCATAATTCTGTGCTGCATAAAACTTATTGGGTCATTTTGGGAGATCAGAGGTAAGCAAGAAGAAGTCACTGAGATTGAATCTTCCTTGACCCAGGTGAAACAGGGAATTGGACTTAGCTACAATTTGATTTTTTTTTCTTTTGAAGATTAAAGTATTGTGCCATATTTTTAAGCATGAGAATTTTTAGAAGCAGAAGCAAGCTGACAACTTAAGTTAAAAATCTCTCTTCCCTTTGATCTCTGTATTCTCTCACCCCTAGTGAATATGTCAGAATCAAGCAGATGTATGTCATATACTTTTTAGCTGTGAGAAGAATAGATGATGGAGGCAAATCCACACTGATGGAAATTCTCTCTTCATTTAACAGGGATCTTCTGGTTTGCATTCTTTAAGAATGCAGGCACTGTGAAAAGATGAAGCCCAGAACTCAGGGGTTGATTAAAATGTATTCTGTCTTCTTAGAGGCATAAGGTATGGATGAAATAGCAGCTGGATTTAATGCTAGCTCTACCACTTGCTGGCTGCGTGAGCTGAGGGATATTATTTATCCTCTCTGTACTTCAATTCTATCTTTTATAAGTGGGGCAAATAACAGAATACCCTACAATGTTTAAGGAGATTATTAAATGAGCTAATATATTTATGACACATAGAACAGTGTCTTGGATTGGTACTCAGTAAACATTAACATCATCTTCCCCATTGTCATTGTCATCATCACTATCATTGTTGTCATCATTATCATAGATTGCCAGTTGACCAGGTTCCAAGTCTGACTGTATTGTTTCCTTTTGCAAAAAAAAAAAGAAAGAAAGAAAGAAAGAAAGAAAGAAAGAAAGAAAGAAAGAAATAGATCAACTGCACCAAGATTAGCTATTTCCAAACATGTTTGTGGCAGCAAAAATCATTCTTAAACATAAACTTTAAGAGACTCTAAGCATATATGTACTCATGGATTTTTTCAAAACTTAAAGTTACTTAAATCAACAATTGAAAATAAATTTATGAGCTTATATTACACAATAGTCTAGGGAAGATACAGCTTTAAAAATAGATGGACACTGGGTTCAAAGTCATTGGGATTATTATTATTTTTTTTGTCTCCTCTCAGCTCTGCTTCTATTCTTTCTACTCCATTACCAGTGTTTCAATCTAGAATGTTCCCCAAAAGGTCATGGGTTGGAGGCTTGGTTCCCAATGTAGCAGTGTTCACAGGCAGGGCTTTGGAGGAGTGATTGAATCATGAGGGTTCTGACCTTATCAATGGACTGATCCATTGATGGAATCACAGCTGAATGGGCTATTAGGAGGTGATGGACACTGGAGGAGGTGGGACCTACTTGAAGCAAGTGGATCCTTGGGAGTGTGCCATTGGGGACTATATCTTGTCCCCAGTCTCATTCTCTCTCTGCTTCTGAGCTTCCCTGGGATGAACATCTTTATTCCACCATGCCCTCCCCATCACAATGCACTGCCTCACCATGCCAAATACACGAAGCAAGCTGACCATGGACTGAAAACTCTGAAACCCTAAGCCATAATAAATCTTTCCTCCTTTAAGCTGATTTTCATACGTATATTCTGACAGTGATGGAAAGATGATTAACAGATCCAGGATCCTTTGATCTTCATCTTTATCACAGGATGGCTACCAGCAGGTTTCAGAGCGATACCCTTCCAAATTACAATGTAGTAAAAAGGAGAGAGCATCTTTTTCTTTCCCAGAATTTTATACAAATGTCTTGATATTCACTTTGATTGGCCTGGCACAGACCATATGGCCAGGCCTACACTAATCACAGTGACCACAGGAGTATGCTGCACGAATTGGCACCGTTGATCACATGTTCTAATCCTGAAGAAGCTCTGCACTTGGGACAGTTTACCTACTAGGCTTGCCTTACACTCTACCTCTCTTGGAAATCCCTTCTTAAAATTCTGAGTGTTCCTAGTCTGAAATGTGGAGATGTCTAATATTCAGCAAGTTTCCAACGTTGCAAATTCTATCAAGGTAATTTTATTGTGGTAGAGACAAGAGGCCTGAGTTTTATGAGGAAACTAATATTGAGTCTCCCTCAAATCACAGTATGCAGACATCCACCCTTTACAATCCTGTGAGGTGTTGCCTTATCTTTGGGTACCCAGTGCAGTAGCTCTATCATAGACACATATATATTAGTGGACAATACAATCATCCAAATTGAGTTCTACATTATACTATGTGGAATTTACCTCCTGTTCTGAATATTTATTTCAGTGCTATCAGCAGCCTCAAAACAAAGTGACTTAGAATAATAACCATATATTAGTACCTCTCATAGTTCTGAGGTCTACCTGGCTCCTCTGGGCATGTTGTCTTGGGCTCTCTGTGGTTCCTTTTGGACAGAAGCTACAGCCAGCCATGTCTTGCAGGCCTCAGCACTAATATGTATGATGCCTAAACAGGGAAGTCTCAAATGGCTAGGGCTTTTTGGTCCTCTCTTTTTATCTGTCAGTGGTGTCTCTATGTAGTATCTCCAGGAAGGCCACCTTAAAGCAGTCAGATTTCTCATGGCAGATGAAGACTTTGAGAGTGAAGGTTCCAGGAAAGCAGAAGGAAGCATCTTGACTTTTTTTGGACCTAGCTTTGGCAATCTCACAGTGTCACTTCTGCTGCACTCTTTTGGTAGAGGCAATAACAAAGCCTACTCAGGTGCAAAGGGTGGAAACACAGATCCTGCGTTCAGGTGGCAGAGTGTTAGAGAATGTGTACCACTGGTGAAACATTATACCTCCTGGGCTTTGAGTCAACCTACTGAGCAGTGTGCACCTTTCAGTCCTGCTCTTGATGGAAATGATTATTCAGAAGTTTAGGTTATCAAGGAATGACAAGGAAAGTGGTTTCTTAAATGATCATAATCTAGAAAAGAAGTTTAGACATCATGTACAAATGCAAAAGTTTCTATCTGGGCACATTGACCTAATTTGAATAGCTGTGATCTCTTTTAACACTTTTAAAAATATTGTAATACCTCACTGTGGTGCAGCTTAAACTTCTGCTATGGAATATGGCTAGAATCAAGAAAGATATTCTCTTTACCATGTGCTTATTAACAGCAGTGAGGCATCCTGAAGGGACTGTGATAAATCTGATTTTATTACCTGGAGTTTGGGTGCTTTCAGGAAAGAGGTGACGTTATCTTCAAGGTGAGCTCCCCTGCTAATTACAAACCTTGGTATGACCTCATACGCAGGGTATAAGGGAGAATATACAAACATCTAAAGCTCTGTGCTCTGCTTTCTTTGCAACAACTCAATCCCTGTGGTGATTACCAAGTGTGTGACTAAAATCAGAAGACAAGGAGAAAACAAGATGCGAATGCACCTTACAAAAGTGAGTTATGAAATTATGTTTCTCACATATTTGCAAGGGCGTTTAAAAAAGATACCAAAGTGTGCAGGAGTGAACCATGCAAAGATGGTTTCAGATGGAGGCAACAGCAAGGGATGAAGCAAGAGAGCCAGTGGTCCAAGGTGCAGAGTGATTTGCAGTTACATGTAATCAGTTGCTGTTGAGTCATTTAGTAGTGGGCTGTATGGAAGGAAATGAACCAGCTATTTAAACAGGATTATGTATAGCTTAGAGCCAAAGCATTGAGGAAATACTGATGTCATGAAAGCTCAGTAAATTCTTCCTACATAGGTAAAGATTGACCCTTGAGATGTGAGTAAAGCTGAACTGAATAGTGAGTCCCATCAGATATCAAGAAGAGATATGGAGGCCTAGAAGTAGGAAGGCTATCATGAATTCAACCTTGGGTTCTACCAGTTTTCAGAAGCAAGTGTGTGGTGAAGGTGGAGGGTGATTTCTTCCATCTTGGCTTAAGCTGATATCCTGGAAATGCACTGAAAGACTGTACACTTTATAAAGTTCAACCATAATGTATTCAAATGGATCTAAAGATACACATGCATAACAGAGAAGGAGGGGGGACATACTCCACTGTTTTCTGTTCTGAAGTAGAAGGGAGAGAGTAACCCTAAGTTCTCAAGTGTTCCATGGTTTCTCATATCATACAATAAACAGAAATACCAATATCATTTAATTCACCCTCCTGCCTGCACACTGATACCAAGATATTCTCACCTTGCTTAGGTTGCTCTAGGGCTCAATGACTCTGTTGGAGGACATTTTTGTGACTCTTTACATTATAGGGATTTTCAGTCTAAAGTAAGTCCTGCTCTCTGATATTCTGGCTGATCATTCAAAACTATGGACTTTGTTTTCTACTTCTCAAGAGTGGAGACTGATCCACACCCTTCAGTTCTACTTCAACTAGTCTAATGATTTAATCCAGGATATTTTGCAGACTCATGTTCTTCTTGAACATGCTAAAAGTTCAAGTAGAGAGGTTTCTCCTTGACTCTTATGGAGTATATCTTTCAGTACCATCAACAAAATTTCAGTAAGAGTCATCACTGATTTTTGAAGTCATAGACCTGCTTCTCATGATTTCTTTCTTCTTAAGGTACCTCTAACTCTTGCTAATTTCTCAGTCTATGGATAGTACTCAGCCCACTACTGGGATCTGCTAAGCTTCAGGTCAGCTTGACTGAGAGGACAGTTAGTTTAACAGAGATGAATGAGCTCTCCAAATCCACCTCTTTTTCTTCCTGGGTTCACAATTAGACTACATTACCCAGACTCCTATACAGTTGCTTGTGGCCATGTGTCTATTCTTTTCAGCAGAATTTAGCCCATGAAAATTCACTCATTTCCCATGAGTGATCTTCCATTTTCTTCTTTTCCCATATAAATGCTGAGTGAACATGATTTTAATGAACAAAGATCAGGAGTCAGAGATGAAGGAATTTGGATCTCATCAACTGGAAGAATCTACATTGGACTGGGTATTAATTATTATAAAATTTTACATCATTGGAATACTGAAATTACAGAGGTTGCTTATTATCTTTCTTGCAGCAATTTTGTACTGGGTGCTATTATTCAACAGAAGAGGATTGTGATGCATAAAGATTTTAAGCCACCTGCTTTGGCTTACCCAGCTCTGACACCTGGGAACCAGGTTTCAAACACACGATCCAATGTCCAAGCTTGTTGCTGCCTCCATGGGATTTCTACTTCGTGGGTCATATGTATGTGATCCTGGAAATCAAACCAGGAAAACCAGGAAAAATAATGGGTAGCATATTTCTCTTGGACCCTCTTTATGGCATCCTTTGGATCTATCATTTCTTTAGTCCTAGATAAGATGGGCTGCAGAATTTTTCAGGGCTACATTGAGGTGTTAATTTCATACAATAGGAAGCACTTAGGATTTCACATCAGAAGATGTGAATTTTAGAATTACGGAAACAATGGGACACAATGGTACAGATTTTGCCAAGAGATCGTTGGAGGTAGCTGCATGCAAATAGATCAAATGCCTGCCCCATGGGTTGTCCAAGGCAGTAGAACAGTTTCAAAACTCATTACTGCCTCAGCTCCCTGAGACTTGCATGGTGCAAAGGAACTGGAAGAGATACAGAAGTACATAGACACAGACTCAGAAAGGGGGATTAATATATGCAACTTCAGGTGAGCCTCAGGCCAGCAATGTGCTGAGGTTTGCGGGCACACACCCAGCTCTTAACAGTGCGATGGTTTTATCCCCAAATAATACACCAGCTGGTGGAGTTTTACTTCCTTGTTGACTTTTGTCCTGCCACCTGGGGAGTCTTAGTAACTGTCAACAAAGATTTTAGAACACTAATAAAGTGCCAGGTGCCAGTGGTTGACTCTGAGCAGGTTCTAAAATCAGTAACCTCCAGAAGGGCAGCTGGCATGGGGGACCCCTACTATAGGAGATGGTGGAAAGTAGGAGGAGGCCAGAAACAGTGAGGTGGGGTGAGAAAAGGAACTTGATGGCTGAAGCCCCTATGTTTAGGGCTCAAGGCTTAGGCAGTTTTAATAGATGCTATGGATGGGCAGGGCCCCAGATGCTAAGGACTCGCAGACGCACCCTTCCCTAAGAACTGCCCTAAATTGATGACCAGGCAGTCACACTCCCTACATCCTCCCACCCAGAGAAGACTTTAGCTATGATTCAGGAGTATAAAAGGCCAGCCCCCTGACTTAAGGTGGGGACCACAGGGACAGTGTTGTGATTTCAGCTCCAAAGCCTCTCTTGCATCAGACCAAGTTTAGATTTTACCTGATCACAGATCTTGCCTGACTTTTCTCCCTTGGGATCTGCCTGTTTTCCTCCCATAGAACTTTTCCTGAGAGTCCTGCCTCAATAAACCATGTGTACCTGAGTTTCCTTTTCTTGGGCACTGTTGGTGGGGAAACTGACCTAAGACAGAACTGAGTTTTAGGTCTCTGTCATTATGGTTCAACCTAGCAAGAAGTGGGCAGGACTTTGGAGCAGGAAGTCCCTAGAGACATGTATTGAGATCCTCCAACTCTGTGTGGAAGAGGGCAGGTAGTGGCTGATGGCACATTTTGAGGAAAAGGTGTTCAGCCCCCAGGGAAAATGAGTGGGCTAAAAAATGGGCATTAGGGCCTCAAACAGGGAAGTAAAACTATAACCATAGGAGGAAAACCAAAGCTAGTGTTGGAGCCGGGTCAGCAAGGTCAGGGATAGGAAATGCTATGACTCGTTGGATACACAGGGGGTCTGAGCTCATGTCTGACACACCTGATTCTTGATCTTTTTGTGGCAAGGCCTAGTTAATTATTAGCCATGTGAACCTGGACAGACTAATCTTCATACCCAAACCTCAACTTCTTCGTCTAAACAGCATTAGCATGCACTCAAGAAATAGTAGCTGTTTTATTAGACAAATACTATTCTAAGCCACATGGGTAACAGATTTTTTTGTCTGCTATAGAGTGGTCCTGGATTTCTAGATAGGGTCCACCTGTAGATCCAAACTTAGAAAACAAACATGATAGAATTATGAATTAGAGGTTGAAATAATTGCCAAACTAGAAAGTCCATTATGGCTTGTATGACTACCTGTGGTCCTGCATATTAAGACCCAGAAGATCCGCGTTGCCTCTTTGCATCATTGGAGCCAGTTTAAAAGGAAATAAACCTTCACATACCAAAGAGGGAGAGAAGGAGAGAGAGGGAGAAGAGAGACCAAGCGCATGCAGTAGTGAGCTATAAGCTAAGAATCCTCCAGATTAAGTCAGTATGAATTCAGAATTGGACCCAAGAGGGTCTATTGAGGACAGAAAGTTGGCCAGTCAATATTATTGACCTGAAGTCTGCAGTCATAGGAGAGTTTTCCCCCAACTCGCTTGGCAGACATTATGTTCACAGTGCCAGATTCCCAGTGTCCAAATAAAACTGGAAATTCCCAATGATAAGAGCAGCAAACATTTTTAGCCATCAAGGGTACTTTCTCCAGCAGCACTTTGTAATCTGTCTGAACTTCTAGTTCAGATGTGTTATTCTTATTCTAGGAGATGTTTCCCACAAACAGACATTGAGATGAGAATTCTATGTGTAACTGGACTCATTGGGGAAGTTATCTCAGGAAAAACGGGGCATGGAATTCAGGAAAGAGGAGAGAGGAAGCCATGCAGAGTTCCAGCCTCAACCTGATCCTGCAGGGGAGCTTAGGAGTATAAAGTACACTATAGGTTTTGTACAGGTGAGGGAGATGGACTTTGATTTTCCCACACCAGTCAATCATTGGATAAGGGCCATCCTTGAGGACTGTATTCATCAGCTTTCCATGGCTGCGATGAAATAGCTGAGAAAAATCAATGTCAGAAGAGGATAGTTTTATTTTGGCTCATAGTTTCAGAGGGTCTAGTCCACAGTCACGTAGCCCTGCTGCTTTGGGCCAGTGGCAAGGCAGAACATCATGGTGGGGAGCATGTGCTAGAGCAAATATTCTCAGATCATGGCAGCCAGGAAGCAAAGAGAGAGAGAGAGAGAGGGGCCAGGATCCCACTATCCTCTTCAGGAGCACACCCCAATGGCCTCATTTACTTCTACTGGGTCCCGGCCCACCACTTCCCAATCGCTCCACCGTCAAGCATCCAAGTATTTAATACATTACGTTGGGGGCATTTCAGATCCAAATCCTAACAAGAACAAAAAAATCCCAGGAGCTTCTGTTTCTGAGTAGCTACCCCAGTGGTTCGAGAGTGGTTCTCCATAGATAGTTATAGAGATGGATAGTTAAAAGTAAAACACTTTGAAGGCAAGGTAAGGCACATTGAAAAGGTGAAAGTTATGCTACCACACTTAGGATTATTTGAAGGGCCTGGAAAAGGCTATTCATTTATGCAACTATGGAGTTTATTCCATTTAATGACATTGACTGGGGATGGTTCAGAATGTAGCATTAGAAGGTGAGTTTTAGTCCTGGCTGATTCGTACAAACTTTGTGGCCTTTGATGAAGTCACTCCGCTTCCCGAGGCCCTACTTCCTACATTTATAAAATGGATTTATTATTTTTGAATTTTTAAAATCAAAATGGACATTTCTTGCTGTCTCTATTATTCTTTAATACAGGTGAATAGGATGGTATAGCTTTCAGTACTGTCTTGTACTTTTGTCAATTTTTTTCCCTTATATTTCAAGTCATAGTGCTGGCCATTCAAATGCAAGGCTGTGCCCTTTATCACTAAGCAATGTCTCTTCTTGTGTCTTCTGGCCAATGTCATTTAGCATTAATATTGCCATATCAGCTTTATTTTGGTTAGCAATTGCCTTCCTTTTTTCCATTTCTGTCTCTCCAACCTTTCTGGACTGTTATTTTAGGTGTATCCCTTGAAAAACATATAGTGGCTTTTTAAAAATCATGTCTGATAATTTTAATCTTATTCCTATAGATGAATTGAATTCCTTCACATTTATATTGATTACTGTTTTATGTGGACTTATTTTATGTTTACCATACTCTTTATTATATTTTCAAAATTTTCATGTTTACCTAAGTATAAAAATTCTGTTTTTTGCCTTTTGCAGTATTGGAGATTGGATGAACTCAGGGATACTCTACTATTGAGCTACATCCCCTATCTTTCTTATTTTTTTATTTTTGGGACAGGATTTCCCTAAGGTGCTTCAAAATTGTAATCCTCCTGCCTCAGTCTCCCAAGTAGCTAAGATTATAGGCATGTACCACCACAATCAACTTAACTATAAAAATTATTAACAATAGTTAAATTCTTTAGTATCTTTATCTTCTTCCAAGTAACCCAGGAACCTAGCATGCATTAACCATTCACTGAACACCTTCCCCATCTTTATCTTCCTTGATATGTGAATTTTATCTAGTTATGAGAAAAATGCCATTCTTTTAAAAAAGTTAACAGTAAATTAAACTTCATATATGGTACCAAATTCTGAATGAATTTTTCTTTCTTCATTCTATTCCTCTATTATTCTCAGGGAATTTTCTTCTTCATGAGATACATTCTTGGTAGTTATTTTAATGACATTCTGTGCACAATCGCTTCTATTATTTCCATTCCATCAGGAGTAAATTCATTACCAGCATTTTATTTTGTTGCTCTCTCTTAGCATTATTTCTTCACATGTTTTAGAGTTTTGGTATTGAATGGAGTCTCTTGCTATCTCTGTGCCCCCCCCCACCTATATATCTCACAGTCTTGCAGATTTCTATTTAAATCTCTTCTTCTACCACGTAAGATTATCCAGTGAAAAACCAGGTCTTATGTTTGTAGCGCGGGTCTCCCAACATGCCCTGATATTGAAGTTATCACATGCTCAGCTACCAAGTCAGCACTCAGGTCTTAGTCTATGATAAAAGACTACTGTAGCTTCCTGCTATTCAGTTTTGTATTAAATGGTTCAGTTCAGACAGTGGCTTTAAGAGATTATTTTAGTCACCTTTCACAGATGATAGAATCTCAAACTTGCTTCTGGTTTTAAACAATGAGTTTGAAAAATGAGTCTCTTACATCCCATGGAATGCTTTGAGTTTTGTCATAGGAACCCAGCTATCTCCAATAGCTTCTAGAATTTAGTCGGCAAACTCAATCCCAGTTGTTCCTCGGGAGTCTCATCTATTTCCAGTCTTCAGAGGTGTTTATCTCCATTTTAGGGTGACTATGTTGTCTAAATTCTTCTTTTTAGGTATTATATGTTATATCAGTCAGTTACGGCTGTATAAAAAGCCACCCCCCAAAACTTCTATATAACAGTCATTAATTCTCACTCATGTTTCTTGGTCTAATCTAGACTGGGCTCAGTTTGCAAATTTTGCTTTACTCTGCAGGAAGTGAAATGGGGGATAAAACCCCTGGCTTCTTTGTTCTCTTTCTATTCAGTCTTCTACTGGTGTCTCCAACAGCAAAGCTGAAATTGAAGCCAAAGAGCGTGGGTTCCACTGATGAGTTCATACATTCCAATCTCCTGGACACAGAGTTGAGTGGAGAGAGTGAGGGGAGGCAACACATATGACCCCAGGGGAATTGCAATCAGATGGAAAATCATTGGAAGATACAGGACACATTCAAACAGAAAACCAACAAGACTCATACACCTCTGAAAACACATATTTTAGAAACTCACTCTTTTGGTGGAGCTTTTGGAAATTTGAAACTATTTGTTCAAGTGGGAGATAGAAGGTGATCCAATATCTCCAACTGGGAAAATTCTGTCATCTTTGAAAATTCATCTTGCATTCAAAGAAATTTAGAACCCTTTGGACTTTTTATCATTTAGATCTTATTAAGCTAAATTTTTTTTTGATTGAAAATTATGAGAAGTGGGCATTCAGTGGATGATGGAGTGGCAGTAAAGAAATCTATTGAGTTCCAGTTCTGCCATAGTCGGACTCTGTGAAACTGGACAATTCATGTGGCTTCCTGAGCCCCCAGTTTCCTCTAGCCGAAAATGAGGAGTTTGAATCAATACTGAAAACTCAATCTATGGCTTATAGATGGGGCAAATGATTTGCATTTTGAAAAATTTATTCAAGAATACTTAATGCTAATTCCCCATATTCTAGTCTCTTTGCTGAAATCACTTAAAATATGGGAATCTTGAGAAAGACCTGTATATTTCCCATCTTCCCCTACCATAATTCTTAAATCTATAATTTTCATCCATGCCTCCCAGGCAAAGGAGAGCCATCTCTGACAGCTACTCAAGGCAAACTATGGTTTGTTAATGGCTAAATGAAATAAAAAGAAAACAGGAACAAAAAAACTAGAAGCCTGTAAATTTAGATTTCTAGTGAGTATACGGATTTCCTGGCCTCACAGACATCCCAGTAATTATTTTAAATTATGCATAATTTACCTAGTTCCATTTTCTATGCAATTGTCAGTTTTAAGGTCAGAGTTTGACAATTTATTGGTTTGTCCTGCAGAAATAAATTGGGGGCATTTAGAGCTAAAGTCTTTAATGTGTGCAATTGGGCCATGGATGTGAAGCTGCCTCCTATTTATAGACGGGCAAGTTTAATTGTTGCTTTTCAATCTAAATAGAAAGGCTCTATTTACTGCTGCTTTTAATTGTAGCAAGCTGGTGAAAAAGCATGCAGGGCCTCTTCAGTAAAGGCAACTCAATAAAAGCATTTTGTCAGTAAATTATTATTGCCATCATGCAAATCATGCATGGCATTCAAATATAAAGCAAGCAACAACTCAATTTCTCCATCTCATGGACCTGGGATACTGCTTTTACATTTTCTTAATTCATTCTTTTTTTTCCTTCTTATTTTCATACAACATTAGAGCTGATAATGACACAGTGGCTCTCCTTAATCTCTAGGCTTTCTTTTACAGATGAAAATCTGAGTTACTTATTCAGGGCTGAGATATGATTGTGTTGGAGTAATTAAAAGGAAAGGTTATCAGGGAAATCACACCTTTTCAGTGTGCGCTTGGTCAGAAGAGGACTATAATCTACAATGAACTTTTGCTTAGGGAGTTCTCTTTTATAAAGCTCTTCTGAAAAGTTTTCTTCCAACTGTGTTATTTTACCCTCAAATCCTGGGAATTGAGTATAGTATAAGGATCCAATCCGGATCAGAACAAAATCACAAATGAACAGTTTGAAAGAAAACTCTGGAAGGAACACCTTCATGTGAGGAGGTAGGGATGCACAGGGGATTGTACTTTCCAAAAATGATCGTGACAATATCTCCAGTCCAACATACTCTTCCAGGGCCCTTCCCCATCAAAAGGAGCAGTCTATTTTCCCATTTTTTGAACCTTGACAGTCTTTATGAATTCCTCCACAAATACAGTGCAGCAGTAGTGATTTTGAGTGAGTTCTGAGGTTAGGTCATAAAAGGCACTGTTTCTACTTACTCTTTCTGTATGCACACACTTGGAACCCAGCCACCATGTTGGAAGGAAGCCCAAGCTATGTGAAAAGGGTCCATGTACACATTCCACTGATGTCCCAGCTGATAGCTGGGTAAGTGAGACATGCAAATGAGATGCTAAATTGTCCCTACTGATGACAAATACAGCTGGAGTAAGCTGTCCCTGGCAAAACCGAAGATTCATGAAGAAAGTATGTTGTTGATTTAAACCACTAAATTTGGTTTAATACATTACACAGCCATTTTAACTGGAAATAGTGTGATAAAAATACTATTTCTTTGTGTCTCATTCCTCCTTTAAAATATGTCCTCCATTTCCTTGATTAAGGACCCCCTTTGACCTTCTTTTCAGGCAGTTCTGCTATTAGTCCTATTGGTGATGCTACTACTACTTCCAATACCATTGACATCACATCTGTTGCTACTCTTGAAACTAAGAGGATAATTTTATAGCTAATGCAGAATATGCACCTACTGTTTGGATTTAAGTCCTTAACACATATTAAAATGATCAATATTCCTATCAACCTATTATGTACTGAATTATATAGTATGCAAAGATTCATATGTTGAAATCCTAACCTCCAGTATTTCAGAATGTGACCTATCTGGAGACAGGATCTTTAAAGGACCAAATTGAGGTCATTAGAATAGGTCCAAATTCAATATGACTGGTGTGCTTATGAGAAGAGAGTAGAACACAGACACACACCAAATAAAGATCAGGTAGACATACAGAGAGAAGATAACTATTTATAAGCCAAGGAGAGAGGTTCTTGGAAAAAATCAATATTGCTGACACTTTGACTTTGGACTTCCAGCCTCCAGAATAGGCAGAAAAGAAATTTCTGTTGTTTAAGACACACAGTCTGTAGTACTTGGTTATGACAACCCTAGGAGCCTAACACAAAACCTTACAAGTAAACTATTCATAACCTCAGATGAAGGATTTACAGACGAGGAAGCTGATGTACAAAAAAGGTGAGTAACTTGCCCAAGATTATATGACTTGATTCCCTTTCAGAAATAAGGAAGTGAAGGCCCAAGAATTTGACTGATAGTTTCACAGCTAAAAAAGATTTGAAACTAGAAAAGTTAAACCCAACCCTGCATTTGTAGCACTTAGTATCAGGGTCCTCAGAAATATGTCCCTTAGTCTCAGTTCACTGAATTAAAACAGGGAAGCAGCATCACTGGGCACTAACTGCCTATATAGCAAATACTACTTCATTTCGTGTTGATAAAGGAATCTCAGTTTTGTCCTGATGCTCAGGCTTCCTGTAGCCCCTGGACTCAGAGGAATTCCCTCAGCTTCAGGAGTGAATCTGATTGGACCACGGGTTATCTCATTACCCCGTGATTATTTTATGTTATGGTTTGGATATGAGATGCTCTACTAAAGCTTTTGTGTCAATTCAGAAATGTTCAGAGATAAAATGATTGGAATATGAGATCTGTAGCCTTAGTCAATCCTAGTTTAAATGGTCTGAGTGGTCATTGTAGGCAGGTAGGCCATGACTGGAGGAGGTGGATCACTGGGGTTATGTCCTGGAAGGATGCATCTTCTCTGTGGCCCCTTCCCCCTTCTATCCCCACCACCCCCTCCTGGCTGCCACAAGGTGATCAGCCTTTCTCTGCCATGCTCTTCTGCCATGATGTCCTGCCCTAACTTGGGTCCTCAGCAAAGAACTTGTCCATCTATGGACTGAGACCTCTGAAACTGGGAGCCCCAAATAAATTTTCCCTTTCTATGTTGCTCTTCTCAGGTATTTTGGTCCCAGTGATGCAAATCTGGCTAAAACAGTTCATAAAAAATCATGTGACCCAGTTCTGACCAACAATATGTGAAGAGACATTTGTTGGAAATTTCTGGGAAAGTTCCACCTTGCTCTTTGGAATAAGCTATTCTCTATCTCTGCCCCAGATTTGAATGGAGGTGTGTAAATCCACAATTGTTCCCTAGAAGAAACCAGTCTTAAAAATGAAGCCAATAAAGAAGAATGACTTCATGACATTAGCTGATAAATGGATAGGTCTGGAGACTGTCATGCTAAGTGAAGTAAGCCAATGCCAAAAAACAAAGGTCTAATCTTCTCTCTGATATGTAGATGCTAACCCACGGCAAGGTGGGGGGAAGAATATAAGTTCAGTGGATTAGACCAAAGGAAATGAAGAGAAGAGATGGGGGACAAGAATAGGAAAGGCTGTGGAATAAATCTGACATAATTTTCCCGTGTACATATGTGAATATACCACAGTGACTCTCAACATCAAGTACATCCACAAGACTGGGATCCTAATTAGAATAAGATATATTCCATGCTTGTGTAAATATATCAAAGTAAATTCTACTGTCATATATAACTAAAAGGAAAAAAATTTAAAAAGAAAGAAAATGAAGCCAACAGTGTGAATTGAAAACATTAGAAATGCAGGAAGAATTCCAGAAGTTTTCTGGTGGAATTTTTAGGGTCTTCTAAATAGAGAATCATGTCATCAGCAAATAGGGATAGTTTGAGTTCTTCTTTTCCTATTCGTATTCCTCTAATTTCTTTGGTCTGTCTAATTGCTCTGGCTAGAGTTTCAAGGACAATGTTGAACAGAAGTGGAGAAAGAGGGCATCCCTGCCTTGTTCCAGTTCTCAAGGGGAATGCTTTCAATTTTTCTCCATTTAGAATGATGTTAGCTGTGGGCTTGGCATAAACAGCCTTTACAATGTTAAGGAATGTCCCCACTATCCCTATTTTTTCTAGTGTTTTGAGCATGAAGGGGTGCTGTATTTTATCAAATGCTTTCTCTGCATCTATTGAAATAATCATGTGGTTCTTGACTTTAAGTCTGTTGATGTGGTGAATTACATTTATTGATTTCTGGATGTTGAACCAACCTTGCATCCCCAGGATGAAACCCTGTACAAAACTCAACTCAAAATGGATCAAGGACCTAGGAATTAGACCAGAGACCCTGCACCTAATAGAAGAGAAAATAGGTCCAAATTTTCATCATGTTGGCCTAGGACCATATTTCCTTAACATGACTCCCAAAGCACAAGAAATAAAAGCACGAATCAATGATTGGGATAGAGTCAAACTAAAAAGCTTTTTCTCAGCAAAGGAAACAATCAGCAATGTGAAGAGAGAGCCTTCAGAGTGGGAGAAAATCTTTGCCACACGCACTTCAGATAGAGCACTAATCTCCAGAATCTACAAAGTACTCAAAAATCTTTACACCAAGAACATTTATAACCCAATCGATAAATGGGCCAAGGAAATGAACAGGCACTTTACAGAGGAAGATCTACAAGCACTCAACAGATTTATGAAAAAATGTTCAACATCCCTCGTTATAAGAGAAATGCAAATTAAAACCACCTTAAGATTTCATCTTACCCCAATTGGAATGTCTTTTATTAAGAATACAGGCAACAACAGGTGTTGGCGAGGATGTGGGGAAAAGGATACACTCATACATTGCTGGTGGGATTGCAAGTTGGTGCAGCCACTCTGGAAAGCAGTGTGGAGATTCCTTAGAAAACTTGGAATGGATCCACCATTTGACCCTGCTATCCCACTCCTTGGCCTAGACCCAAAGGACTTAAAATCAGGTTGCTACAGTGATACAGCCACATCAATGTTCATAGCTGCCCAATTCACAATAGCTAGATTGTGGAACCAACCTAGATGCCCTTCAGTAGATGAATGGATAAAGAAACTGTGGTATATATACACAATGGAATATTACTCAGCCATAAAGAAGAATAAAATTATGGCATTTGTAGGTAAATGGTTGATGTTGGAGACTGTTATGCTAAGTGAGATCAGCCAATCCCCAAAATCCAAGGGCTGAATGGTCTCTCTCATAAATGAATGATGATGCATAATGCGGGGTGGGGGGGCAAGAATGAAGGAAGGATAGATAGCATAGAGGGA